>JANIJI010000016.1:0-260000 GCA_024500535.1 Leptonema lineaticorne | reverse complement strand
TTGCCAAGTGTCTGTTTGTCAAAAGGTTTAACTATCTCCTAGTTACACGTGTTTTTACAAGTCTTGGTTCTTTCATCGCGTTAATGCACCATGTCATACAGCATTGGTATATCACGACTTTTCTGCCAAAAACTCGACTCATTCCGCAACCACCGTATTCGCTTGATTTGGTTTCGTGCGACTTCATTTTCAAAACTAAAAAGACCAATGCGGGGACGCCGTTTTGACACGATTGAGGAGATAAAAACCGAATATATATAGACTATACCGGAAAAAGACTAATCCGACTTTTTCAAGGACTGAAAAAGTGTTGGTAAAAGTGGGGATTACTTTGAAGGGGATGAAATTGATTTGGAAGAATAAATAAAGAATTTACATTTTATTAACAACTTAACACTTTACTTTTTAATCACAGTGTTATATATTTTTAAATTAAATTTATTTTAAGCATATGAGACGTTTTGAAGTCAAATAAAATATATAAGATTTTTTTAGATTGCTTATTGAAAATTGTTAAAATAATATTTTCAAAGATGATATCACTTCGAAAACGAAAAATCAAAATAATATTTGTCACGTTATTTACTTATAGATTAAAAGTTGAAACGCTGTTTATTGTTTTTCATTTATTTATGATATATATTGAAAAATTACAACAACTAAAAATATTTGTATTAATTTATTATATTTTTTGTGTAATATAATATTTTTTTTATTATATTATATAATCTACAACATGAAATCGATAAGGTATTATTTTTTACGAATATATAGTATAAAAATAATTAATGACATTAAGGCTTCATTATCAGGGGATTCTAAATAGGCGACTGCGGTCTAATAGTCTGTTGTCAGTTTCTTTTTTTTGTGAAATCTGTATTTACAACTGATATGTATTTTTTTTAAAATTTTCTATTTATCCCATTTTTCTTTATAATATTTCTGTTTAATGCAAAAAGACACCCTTAGCGGTCAAAGCTTGAACACCCCTATTCTATATAGACCGATCTTCTTATTGAGATTTGTAGCATAAATTTATTTTTTTTAGAATCGAATCATTAACTGAACGCCAAAACTTTAACATATAATTTTTCTTTTAGTTGTTTTAAATCATTAAAAATATTAATTATAATATTAATATAAATAAATTAAAATATTTAAATCTCTAAGAAATACATTGTTTAGCAGTGAAATATATTTATGTTAATTTAGCGATTTGAAAAGCAATAAACTTTTCAAATATACCTCACATTTGTCATTAACCCATTGCGTGCCAACGTCATTTGTTGAATCAATATCATCGCAAGAATCGAATTTCTACTAATGACAATGCGACAATATTTTTTTTGCGGTCTTTATTGATTCTCGAAAATGTATAATTTGAATAAGTATGAAATAATTAAAAAAACGTATGAGGTCTCTGTCCTCAAAATTTATTAAGTTGACCCGACAAAATTAGGGATTGTATCTATTGGAATTGACGAATTTCCCGCGGGTATTGTGTTAATGACATTTATGTAATGCGATTTTTTTCATATCTGAACTTATTTTTATTTTCAATGATATCGGATTTTGTTCTATATATAAGAATATGAAGAGATAATATTTTATATTTTTATTTATGATTTTATATAATTTGATATGTAAAATTTCTAGAGATAGAAATGAGGTTTTAGAGTAATAGATAGTTTGTAAAATTGCCTTTTTTAAATTAAAAAATATATAATACACATTTAAAGAAATACATGAATATATATATATATATATATATATATATCCGCATATATCCGCAACAATGCGACAACTGCAACAATGCGGTCGTCTTTTTTCTATTATTCACTAGAAAATTGAAAACAGTTTTCATTATTTAAAAAATTGTTTATAATGTACAGGAATACTTTTTTTAACGTACAAAAATTCCCATTAAAATTTTTAAGTTTTTATTTATTTTGTTGCTAAGTCGAATCATAAGGCATTTTAAAATATTATATTTACATTTTTAATATTTTCGATTAATTTATACTGTTTTTATATACACAATATATATATATATATATATATATATATATATATATATATAAATATTTATATATAGAATTTAAATAATATTTTTTTCCGCCGTAAAAATAGTAATTGTTACTATAGATCAATCTTATTTTTTTCTCTTCGTTCTTTATATGGTGAACGGCTTTGACATTTTTGAATTGACAATTTTCCTTATATATATATATATATATATATATATATATATATACTCGAAATTGGATTTGATTGACGAAGGTCTGGTGCATTCATCCGTCTTGTGCTGTTTTATAAGAAAATATCCTATCGTTCGATATTATTGTTCTAACATTCTCCATTTTAGACATATGTCTTTGACAAATTGTTCAAAAGAAAAAAATCCCTTATTAATATATTTTTTTGTCTTTTAGGTTACGTTGTCCTTTTTAAGAATTTACTATAATGTATTAAGTAATAATGATTGATATCTTACATTCATATTGTAATATTTTATTGGTAATTTATATACGCGATATTCAAGGTTTACCGCATCGATATGTAAATATATGGATTTTTAAAATATCGTTCAACGTATTCAATGATAAAAAAAAATAGATAAAATATGCATCTAAATGTGCCTTTTTCGCACTAATAATTGATAGTGTTTTATATATCACGTGACGATTTATATACGATATCGATATAAAAATTATCTTGATTTTTGTTCTATTAAAAAAATATTTTTTTATTTTCCTTTTAATATATTATATATAATATAATAAATGAAATATGAAAACGTCGATAAGAAAATTCGAACACGAATAGAATTTTAGGATTATCGGGTTTTCGATTTACATATGCGTTGCACAATCAAACGGTAATTCGAAAGAGTAGAATGAATACGTTTCCTTTCACATTTGTACTTTCGTCGAGCACTATAGAGATTTACATAAATTTACCCCAATTTCTACAAAAAAAAAAAAGAAAAACGTAGAAAGGGAAAAATCTAAAAATGTAACGAGGAGAAAAAGAAAACACTTTTATCCTCGCGAATAGATTGTCTTTTCTACAAAATAATTAATGAGAGTTTGAACAAAATGGATAAAATAAATAATCACAATATGAACCGATGATTTTTACTTCAATTTTGTCATCGTGTCAATACTATATAATTTGGAATCGAATGGTATTTTTTAAGAAGCCTTCGTTTAGTATGTAATACAGTCAAATCTGTTTTTGTGCGGTAAATAGGTACCGCAGAAAAAAATCGCACAAAAAAAGGTATTCGGAAACTTTGTAAATAGCTATAAGAAATAATTTGAACACAACGTATGAATTTTTTTTATGCGGGGATCGTATTAAAAAGGTCGATAGCAACTAACTTAATTTATTAGATAAAAAATTAAATATTAGATAAAAATTAATATATTAATTAAAATTAATATAATAAATTAAATATTAAATAATTAAATTAATATATTAAATATATAATTAAATTAATATATTAAATATATAATTAAATTAATATATTAAATAAAATATTAGATAAAAATGTAGGTTATTTGTGGAGTTGTCAGATTTTTAAGGGTAGATACAACAAATGAAAGATTTCTTTTTGGTCTGTAAACTAGATCTTTATCGAGACACTATTTTTATTGTACATGTATAAAATATTACATATGGTAATATTGAGCATAGATTTAATGATAAATTTCCAAATCTATCGGTGAAGTACCTCTCTACAACGGCTCCACCAATAGTTTCGTCTTCTCTTGAATTAACTCTTTTCATTGCCATAGACTTTATGTTTTCTTATATCAAAGTTACTCGTTTTTTACTCCAAAGTGCTTCTCTTGATACGGATTCATTTTCTTTTTTTTGTTTTGTATCTGTGCATATTTTGTATTTGTGACTTATTTGCCTATTCCATAACTGTCTGCTGTTTCCTTTTGATGATGGCCTTTAATTATCTATTACTTTCCCATGTTAATACAATATGGATCCTTTTCAGCAGATAAGTTTTAAAACCCTCTTCCTTTTTTAACCGCTACATCGATGTCAGATTTAAGACTCGAGTTCTCTTTTTTAACGAAGGATCGTAAAACACATTAGCTATATATATATGGTATATATATATATATATATATATATATATATATATATATATATATATATATATACATATATAAAAAGCTGTGAACCCATATATATATCCTGTCGATAATTAATTTTAAATATAAAATAAAGGTTTCGATCGAAAAAAAAAATAAAAACAAAAATAATTTACAACGGTTATCAGATTTTTGTGACGCAAAAAAAATATTTATTTTTATTAATATATTGAATAGTGTACATTTAAAACGATACTGTCGTAAAGAAAGATCATTGTATAAATATTGTATGAGGGAAAAATTCAGTTTTCACACTCGGCGACTTCTTTTTTTTAAACCTCGAGGGTATTATTGGAACTCCTTTTTTTGCGCCATTATCAGGGTCTAAATGATAATCCTCGGATATCGGAATAGCATCCGGGTCGACAATCGGGGATTCGGAAAATCGGAAAAATCGCGAAAATTATTATTCGGACAAATATACGCATACGGAACGTAAAAGATTGGAGAATCAATTTTTAGATTATATATATATATATATATATATATATATATATATATATATATATATATATATATATATATAATTTTTTTTTAATAATTCATCTTAAAAAAATTTCAAATGTACTTGTAAATATTTTAAAATCATACATTGTACACTTTATTATGGCTTCTAATAATGTTTAAAACGACTTTTGTCGTTGCTTGTATATATATTAACATATTATATGCGGGAAATAAAAATCATCGTTTATGTTCGATAATCGTTGTTTGCGGAAACGACGAACTACTAAAATAAAAGTTATATAGTTCTTATTATAATACAGTATTAATTAGTTTTTAACAACATTTTTTAATAATAATTATTATTTCATTGTTCGAACGGAATATTCCGAATCATTTAAAATTGATATGTCCGATCCAACAGGATATGTATTAAAATTTATTTTAAATTTTGAATAAATCATTCTACACGTGTAATATTTAATGATGGCGGAGATATAATCAAAATTTAAATACACATAACGTTGATAATTACTTTTCTGTGTCAATTTCACCCGTCGTTAATAAATAATTGAATAGGGATAGAGGAAGGCTATCTTCTGGCAATCGTTGCGTTATTATAATAGTTTCAACGTCAATAGAAATCGTCTAACGTGTGCGCAAAATCGTTTCGTTTTCTGACGGCGGCGGCACGTAAAGGGTTAAAAATAGCCGCCGCTTTCACAATCGATATATGCGACATAAATACATAATTTTATTACGGCATAACATTGTGTGAACCGCGCTTATTTATGTCATGCCAATTGTTTTATTTTAAATTTGATAATAAGTTATTCTTTCGATATTTAAGCAAAAATATTTCTATATAATACAATAATCAAAAAGTTAGGTCAATTTCATCTCCTTCATTTTTTCTAGTCCTCGAAACAGTCGGAATAGTTTTTTTCCGGTATAGTTTTCAAGACCTTCTTCGATTCGGTTTTTATCTGCTCAATTGTGTCAAAACGGCGTCTCCGCATTGGTCTTTTCAGTTTGCCAAATAGCTAGAAGTCGCACGAAACCAAATCAAGCGAATACGGTGGTTGCGGAATGAGTCGAGTTTTTGGCAGAAAAGTCGCGATGAACCAATGCTGTATGACATGGTGCATTAACGCGATGAAAGAACCAAGAGTTGTAAAAACACGTGTAACTCGGAAATAGTTAAACCTTTTGACACACAGACGCTTGGTAAATGTTATAGATAGTCCTACCAACCTAGGAAGAAAAAAATACAATTTACCTGCCTTTCTAATGCCCGGGAGTTTTAAACAACAATATCATCTTACTTTTGATCACAGCGCAATAACAAAAAAATATTATTTTTTTAGCGAATAAATATTTCTATCGCGACAAGTAGTAGAATTTAATTTTCATCGGAGATTTTCCGGTTTTTTTTCTTCCCCCGCAATGCAATTTAAATTCGACGAAATAGTGGAACTCGGGTTTGTTTTTTTCCATTTTTTATCGTTTTATTTTATTTTTGGAAACAGCGTTTCGCGGGAAAACCTGAGGAAAAACCGATATCGCCTTTTCCTTAATGTAAATAAGGATTTTTCCGCTTTGGCGACGCTTTTTCGGCTTTCACTTCGTTTCGTTCGACTGCAAATTGAGACCATTCGATTCGAATGACTTTTCTTATTTTTTTCTTCTTTCCTACCGCAAATTCTCCATTTTTTTCCTTTTCTTTTTTTGCAGATAAACGGATGTTTTCTGTCATTCGCGTCTGCGGAAATTTGCATATTTAACGTAAATACAGTTTATATAAATATTTTCAATATCGTTTTTTTTTCAGTATTATTATATCACGTTTATTAATATTTCTCGTTTTATTTATCTTATGTTTTAGAAATATAAATATGAAAATAATACATTTTAACAGAAATTTATATTAAAAAAGTTTCCGTTTTGCTTTGTTTTTTTTTTAATATTTTTAGTAAATGGATATTCACTATTGAATGATATATTTATAATTCGCGTTGAAAATATGTGAATAAAATATAGATTTTTATTGACTGATGATTGATGTCGTCAATTATTATTGATTTTCAGTATCAAAATAAATTTTTATGCATATATTTAAGATTTTTACATACATTAAATTTTTTTTTCTTATTGCAGATGCAGTAATGTTGAGCTAATTACGTAAAATTAAAGGATCGTCGCATATGAAAAATCAGTGTTTTCAGTGTAATATCGAGATGAGAAAGCGCGGAAAAACATCTTGGAGATGATGGAGAGCAATCTTCGCGGAGTATTTAGACGAAAGAAGCATTGGAAACGACGATCGGGCTGAACGTTTCATAGAAATGGAAAATCGCACATATTGCGTCATTTTTTTTCACCGTAATTAAGCTCTAATTACCGTTCGCGTCATATATATATATACCTATATGTATATATAATGCACGTGACGTCCATTAAAAATATATATATGTAAATAAAATATAAATAAACAGCAATAATTTTCAAGTCGCCTGTAAACGGTTGTGATATCTAAAATTAGTGTTAGTGCTGTACAAAAGTAAGAAAATCGTTCTATCGAGAACAAATCATACGATAAATCAGTCATGGCCGATGCGGATCATTTTGACGACGAGGTATAGTATCGTTTTTTTCTTAATGCTATCTATTATTTTTGTTATTAATCATTTAATGCTTGTGGACGAGCGTTGCTCGTGCGCGCCGCGCGTGCCCGATCGCACTGGCCCGAGCCCCGTTCGCGGGTTTCAACTTGTTTGTAGTTAATAATGATAAACGAACAATCTATACTCATTGAACGTTTGAAATCATTTTTTATTTTATTTTTTTTTTATAAAATATAGTATTTAATGTTCAAAGTTACATTTTTGTGATAAAAATCCGAGAATTAAGTGGTTAATAATGATGATGCTAGTTCTTGTTTAGAATCTATAGAAATTAATTTAAGTGAATACATATCATTTAGTAGTTAATTTATAATTAATTTCTATAATGAACCAAAAATAAATAATTTTAAATTAATTTAGAATTGTACTGAATAAATCACGATTGATGTGAATAATGTTTTAATTTCATAAATATTTTCAACCTCGATTTATTTATTCGACCGACAATCGATATTCGAAGAGTAATTAAAAGAAAATTTTTGAATAATGAAAGTGAAAGAGTGGAAACTGTATTTTTTTTTCATTTTGTTTTGTTACGGCAAGGTCAATTTTTTCGATGTCAGGGCAATTTTGATAAATATTTTATTAACGTAAAATTCTCAAACTTTGCTTTTATAATATATAAATCAAATGTAAAAATAAAAAAGGAAAGATGTCGCAAAAACTTAAACTGAACTTTATTTTTTATATTATATCTACCATATATAAATATTTATTACGATATAAAAAAAATGTCCCGTATATTAAAATAATTAATTACATATTAAAAAAAAAGTCAAATTAACTACATAGTTTAGTTTGCAGGTTAAAAATCTACATTTTGATATTTTTAAATAAAAAATTGTACATTTTGAATTATTTATCACACTTTTGGGACGTTTTAAAGGTCACTATGGACCGCATATTAATTATCGCGGAGACATCAAATGTCTCTGCAGATTTCGCTTTAACAACTGTAATTATAAATTATTAATGACATTATGATTTTTTTTCGTGCAAAACGACTGTGCGTTGAATTTTTAATTATTCTGAAATATGTTACGAAATAAAGTTAAGATTGAAAAATTAAAACAGCTTGAGGTGTTGTTAAAAGAACTTTTTGATATATATATATATATATATATATATATATATATATATATATATATGTGTGTGTGTGTGTGTGTGTGTATATATATATATATATATATACATACATACATATATAAATATATATATATATATATATATATATATATATATATATATATATATATTCATCATAAAAATAGATTATTACGTATAAAATTAGAATGATAAAGTTATTTTTATTGAGTTATATTTTTCGTTTTCGTATAATAAAATTAATAGACGAATATAAAAATAAATATATATGATGAATGAAAGACGACGTAATTGATTTTTTATATCAATATTTTTTTGAGTTCTATTTTTTTCATTCTTTTTAAATGCAATGAGATATAAAATACGGTATAATCAACAATACTATTAAAAATAATATGACTATTTTTTTTTCATCGAAAGTACCTTTTTATATTTTTAATGTTGAAGGTTTTATTGAAAGAGATGCCCGAAAAATATTATTTCGAAACTCCAAAATATTTTTATTTAGCTTAAATTGTTTAAAGAAAATTTATTTTTATAATAAAAAAATTAAAGCTTTCGATTCTGAAACGAGCAATTGAAATTGAAAGTAAATAAAGAAAAATTTTAATGAAGATAGTTTGCTATTATTAATAGTGAATCTTGCACAAAATTTCGTATACTTTTAGTATTTATCGAGTTATAAAATGCTATGTTTATTTATTTTTTGTATATATGATATTTTACATAATGCTTTTAGATGAGCGTTGCTCGTGCGCGCTACTCGTGCTATATTACACTAACCCGAGCCCTGCTCGCAGGTTTCAACTTGTTTGTAGTCGGTAATCAAACATGAAAGATCTACACTCATTGAACGCTAAATATTATTTTTATTTTAATATAAAATGTATAATTGAAATATACAACATAGGAATATAATGTTTATATAATAGTTACATTTTTGTCAAAAAAAAATAATGTCATTTATTTATATGATAATAAAATCAAACACGATGTTTATAATTAAATATAATATTATAAAAGTTTATTTTTGAATATATATATATATATATATATATATATATATATATATATATATATATATATATATTAGCGGAAGAAAGCAGAATATTCACCGATGAATAATTAACGAGGTGGATTTCGAAGTTCTAGCACTTGTTCAACATTCGTGTTTATAAAGTTGGTCTCGAGCATGAAACGGATGTGGAGATACGGCTTTATCTCTTCGAAGAGGATGTAGAAACGAGCTGAGAAGGTCTGGATCGAAATTTATTGCCAAAAACCGAGTGTGAGCAACCGATTAACGGCGAAAATAGAAACGTTAACGATTCACTTTTAAAGCCTATTTTTTTTTGTATTTATAGAAAATGTCCACTGTTAAATAAAATATGCGAAAGTGTACTTTTTTGTCATTACGATTTTTTATATAATAAAATTATTAATTTAAGCCATTTCTTTATTTATATCTAAAAAAATATTTTTTTTTTAGTTTTAGAAATGAGGTGAATATGTGTTCGATATTTAAAATCGGTTCTCTCATTATTGTTTTCAAAACGATAAGATCTTCTCAAGAATGCTTGTGTATGAAGTAATTTTTTTTCTAACTCGAGTGACCGCTTTCTTTCTATCTATATCTAAAGCTTTGTACTTTTCGTTCACCCTATATATATATATATATATATATATATATATATATATATATATATATATATATATATATATATATATATATATATATAACCTGTTGCTTTTACACTATAACTATTCAAGAAATAAGACTGCGAAATAAGAAGAAAAAAAATCACGATTCACTAGTATTATATAATACTTATATCCGTTGCTGTGAAGTGTTTAATTTGATTTCTTTCAAAAAAATCACATTTATTTTCGATAGCTTTATTTTTTTTCATAGTTTAGATAGGGTGTACATACGATATTGCATTTTTTTCGCATTCGAACCCCACTTCATTTACATTTTATCCTCGCAAAGGGTCAAGAGTTGTCGGAGTAAGGTCAACTATTACAGTTATGTGAATGTTTCGTGAAAATGTTTACATTCGAATTCTGATGAAATTTTCACGTTTTCCATATCGAATATTCGACATTTGACGGTTGTGATTGTATTCTGTATGAATACAGATTTTTTTAAAATATATTATTTAAAATAAATTATCCGTATTATCGGTATGCATTTATTTATGAAATATTTAAAGAACAAAAAATAAATGGAATTTTAAACATCAATATATATTACAATATATGAAAATTGTTTTTTTTTTAATTTAAATTGAAACTAAAAGAAAAGTATTACACACCAAAGCGGTCGGCTGTTCAAATACAATCAAACCTGTTTTTGTGCGGTAGATAGGGATCGCAGAAAAAAAATCGCACAAAAATATTTCAGAAACATTGTACAAATAGCTATTAGAAATATTACATACACACTGATAGCAAAAAAAAGTGATGCCAATACTTTTGTAATTTAATGAGTCGTATTGTGATTTATATACCGCACATAAAAAGGAATCTTACACAAACACTTATCGCAATAAATTGTGATGCAATATATAAACGATACATTTTTCAAGTTATAAAATGTTAAATGGTGATTAATGCATAGTGAGATGTTAGTTAGTTCTCGGGCGATTGTTCTGCCAAAATTATTACTTATTATTATTTTTTTATATTGTGTAATAATAAAAATATGCAAATTTCCAATCGATCCTATATTACAAGACCTGAGAATGTTGTTAATCTGTTTCAATCGTGAAATTTTGATTTTACTCGTCAGCTCCACGTCCCTGTGCGGACCGTAAAGTTTCACATTATATTTTGCCCTCCGAACGCTTTCATTCTTTATGGTACCAGAAATATTTCGCAATATTCTTTTTTTTTCTTCTTGAAAAGCGAGAAAAAGGAATTTTATATTCGTTTACAGAGGGTTCACATTTCGGTCCCGTGAAAGAACTATCATGAAATATATATTGGATAGAGTGTATGTATATATATTTTTAAAACTAGTAATTCCAATATTTTTGATATACAATAAAAAGTGAAATCGAATAATAAATATTAAATGATTGTAATTTTTTATTTAAAAAATTGTATGTGGTCAATCATTTTACTGTTGTATAATACTTATATTAAATATATCATTATAATAATTGTAATTTTCGTGTGTATAAGAACTAAAAATTAGAAACTCAAATTTAAAATAAATTAAGAATGAAAAAAGTCGCGAAAAATCGTGTATTTTGTCCTGAAAAATCTTCAAGTAAAATTTCGCGCCAATTTCGTCGGAAATTTGGCCGTAACAATGCCTAATAGCGATCAATGTTTCACCTCACGTAAAATTCACATCAACCGTTCAAAAATTCAAAAAGAAAAAAAAGTCGACATGGAAATGAAATATTATATAAAAACTGAAAAAAAATCACAAGAAAGAAACCCGTCAATGCGTCATTACTACACATTTGTTCGATTTTCTTTACATTTTTTTACTTTATTTTACGACGGTTTCCTGTTATGTTATTTCGTTTTTTTTACATTTTTTTTGCTCTCAATGTTTTATTAGTATTTTTGCGTGTAATTTTTTTGAGATGAAAAATGGCTGGAGTATAAAAATGACTCGATCGAAAATGGTCGACATGCTATATTAACGCCAATACAGTCAAGTTATTTTGAAAATTTATTCTCGTACAAATTTTGAATATAAGAAAAATGAAAGAAAAACGTCTAAATATGATTTTTCGCTACCAGAAGTGCATGTTTTCAAAATATTTTCAAACGAAATCCGCGCGCAAATACGATATATTTTGATATTTTTAATCGACTAATATTTTGCAATTCGGCGTTGAAAATTTTTTGCCGTCTTTCAATAATATCTGTAAAAAAGTTTGCGTTCGATATTCAGCTTTTATATTCGAGTTAAAACATATACGACATGGCTTTTAATCGTTTCCACTCAATTTGACGTCTCGGTTTTCCTTTCATTTTCACGGTTTATCCGGAAAAACCGCCCTAATATTCGACGGAAAATCGGAAAACTGTCAGATTGACGAGACGGATACGATATAATAAGGCTTTTAATGTTTGTGTTTGTTGTAAATTATCCGAAATTGTGAACGGATAACTCGTATTTTACTCCATCTATTAAATAGTGCTATACTATATTTTTATATGTTTCCGAAAGAAAAGGCAAAAATATTATGTTTCGTTTTTATTTTGTATTATATATATAGTTAAATCTTATTATACTTCATATATATTGATTACTTTAAATTGGTCATCTCTTTTTTTTTTTTGTAATCGTTGAATAATATATTTGATTAAAGAAGGAGAAACAACATTTCAATAATAATTATTCTACTCTTATTATAGATATTATATTCTACTATTATAGGACAGTACTGATTTCCATAATTTTACTATAATATTTACCATATATATATATATATATATATATATATATATATATATATATATATATATATATATATATATATATATATATATATATGTTTATGTGTATATTTTAATATTTAAATTCATAAATTAATACTTAGAATATAAGTATATAATTTAGGATTTGTAAAAAGATTACTGTATACAATTATTTAAAGCAACCTATTTTTATTTTATTTTTTCTGTGTGGTCTATATTTTTTTCTTTAAATTAATTAACTATTATCTAATACATATTCCATTTTCATCAATTATTTTAATATCAAAAGAAAGTGTGTGTGTTTCCGTTAAATCGCATAAATATATTGATTTACCTAGAAGATCGCTTAATATTAAAATTTTGTTTCTATTTCTACTCTAAATTATTTCGTAATATAAATATATTATATTTTTATTTAAAGAACTTTTTTTAAAACGTTCGTTATTGTTAATTGAAAAACGTTTTTGTGCTGAAATCGACTCGACTATCGACGATTATGGCCGTCGAAACGTTTATTTGATCTTGTTGAAAGCGAAGCAAAAAAGAAATAAAAACGGGACCAAAAATCGATAACGTATCTGCTTACGACTATTATTAATATATATATATATATATATATATATATATATATATATATATATATATATATATATTAATATATTTTTTTATTTTCATTAACGTCGACATAGTCGTTAGCGTTATTTTTGCGAACGAATATTATTGTTCCTAACGAAGCGAATTTTCAAATGGAAAATAAACGGGAAAAAACAAAAAATGGCGACAAGCAATTAGGAAAATGTAAAAGAGCGTCGTTCTTTTAATATTCATCAAAGTGATTTTTTTTTATTTATAATAAACACCGTTATTTTTTTTCTAAAAATTGATAGCATTCAAAGTTGTTTTGTCTAAAAAACATGTTATTTAATTTTTTAACATTCTTAAATTTTATATATATATATATATATATATATATATATATATATATATATATTCTATTGATTGTAGAACATTTGATATTAACACATTACTGGAGGAAAGTGTAATAATACAATTGACGCCTGCTATCGGTTAAAGGGGGGAAGCGTAATAATACGTTTTGATTCGTCTGATGATAAACGGTAGTAACGCAGTAATACGATAAAATTTTACATAAAATTAAGATGTTATTTGTTGAATAAATATTTGATCCATATAAAAAAATATTACATCGTATTTTTCAATTTTAATTTATTCGATTTTTAATATTGACACAATGGTTTACGAAATGCTTGCAAAATTACCCCCTTCTACGTAGCAGACAGAGTCAAACTTTTTTTAATTTCAATTCTATAATCCGACATAAAACGCATAATAATAATGAGAAGAAAGACGAAAGTAAAAAATGTAATGTATTTTTTTTAAGATTAGCTATTGTGAAAAAAGATAAGTGCCTATATTCCGGTGCTTCTTTTAAGTGGATCTTTGTTCTTTTTTTGTGTTCGTTTCAGGAGTTGGTGTCTGCTCCCAACCAGCGCAATTGGAGAGGTATCTTCATAGCGCTGCTCGTTATAGTGACAGTTTTAGCGTTGATCGTCACATCGGTGGTACTCTTGACGCCGCCCGAAGAAGGTCCAAGGGTCAAGGGTCGTCGTCTTCGTTTGCAGGATCTCATCAGCGGTGATCTTATACCGCTTCGATTCAACGGCACCTGGGTATCAGGTAAAGCTTTTTCCACATTTCAATAATTTATATTTATACTTTGACAGAAACTACTTCGCGCTTCACTTATCGCGGGTTTTTAAAAAATATTAATAGAACATATGCTTTGCGGATTTCGCGAATTTTCTACGGAACTCGATCGGCGGAAAATACGTAAATCATTGTTCTATTTACAAATATTATTTTAAATAACGAAACTTTACAACATTTTATTAAAAAATAATTTATCATACTGCTGTAAAAAATAATTAAAAAAATCTATCGTGGTTTCATACATCAAATTATTAGAAAATTTTACTATTGTTCGGATATGCTTTAACTAATATAATTAACGATCAATAAAATCGATTATTATAAATAATTCACAAGTCGTTCGTAATGCGTGCGCGAAACTAGTTAACCCGTTCGTTGCCGTCATTCGCGACAATAAATTTCAAATTTGCAATTAGGAAAACGGTAATGGGAATACGTTGCAAAGCCGGAATATTTAACGACCTTAATTTGCAGGTCGCGGAAACCCTCTCGAGTCGATTACGACGACTGAAGGGTTAACAAGTTGTTGAATATTCGACCCGGCTATGTTTTTTTTTGTGTTTCACGGTTAATTCGCGAATTTAATTAGTGAGTGTTGTTTGTTAATTTTATTCATTTACAAAAGTCAAATAATGTTACAAAAATTTTTTTTTTCATAATACAAATATGAAAAATGACTATCAAATCATATTTTGATTAAAATTTCTATATTTATTTTGGTATTTCTAAAGTTTGGAAATATATGATTTAAATAAATTACAGTAAAAATATGTCATTTATATCACATATATTTTATGCGATCTTAATTCAACATCGTTATTACATGGAATATGGAACATCTTCAGTACCGAGTGTCACATTTAAACGTATAAGCTATATATAACATATATATATATATATATATATATATATATATATATATATATATAAACAGGTTAATAATTTTACGTCTTGTATAAAATATACTGAGAAGACGAATATATGTTAAATAAATTTACTTTCATATATAATAATTTATAACGATAATGTTGCGTTTTATTCATCGCCTTTTTTATGAAGCATAGTTATAAATATTATAAATTAGCGATATTATATATACATACTGTGATCAATAAGTAAGGTGAAATTGTCATTTAAAACTCCCGGGCATTTTTAGAAAGGCAAGTAAATTGTATTTTTTCCCAGGTTGGTAGGTCTGTCTATAATATTTGCCAAGTGTCTGTTTATCAAAAGGTTTAATTATCTCCGAGTTACACGTGATTTTACAACTCTCTTGATTGATTTTCTATTTATTCTGTTTTTTTTTTTAATAAAATATTGTAGTATTTTAATCTCTTCTTGCTTATTTAATTTTTCAAAAATTTTTAATGAGGTATTAGTTTTTTTATGATATCTGATCATAAAAAAACTAATTAAGTTTTTTTGGGATATCCGATCTTCCTCATAAGGCTTTCACCGTTTAACCACATTTATCATATTATATTATTCACAAGTGGTTCTTCTAAATATTCAGATATATGAAATTATATTCCTTTGATAATAAATTAAGCACATTCACATATATATTATATTTCTTTATTCATATATAATACTTCCTGTTAAGGCTGTTGCGTGCTTTTGGGAGTAAATATATAACAAGTCGAGTACCTTTTTTTATATAATGTATGATATAAACGTATTTATTTACATGTTAGATAAATATATATAAATAATTTTTAATTTGTTTTTTTGTAGGTGAAGAATTAGTATACAGAGATCAATGGGGTGGAATTAGTCTTCTGCACGTCAATGGAACCAGCAAAACTTTAATGCCAAACACAACATTCGTAAGTATTATAATTATTATAATATATGTATTATATGATGTCGAAGTGATTATTTTCGTTCTTATATTTCAATCAGATTTTTTTCTACAATTTTATTATTTTATATATTTTAGTTAAAATAATTTGGATATATAAAAAATTAAAAAAAAATCGTTATTAATAAAAAAATATATAATAACATTATTCAATCTGAACGTTGAAAATTTTGAAAAAATAATACGAAAAGAAATGAAACGATAATGATGTTAGGAGCGAGTCATCGATTTTCAATTTGTATCCGAAAGCATTAGAAACGGTGACAGCCGGTAATTAAGGGCGTACCAAAATTTGACGACACACCTGAGAGAAAATTAATGGAGCACACGTTCGAATTTAATAATATGGAGAACGTCGTCATTTTCGAGGGTTGCCTTCTTCGCTAAATTCACGGTCCGTGCGAAGTTTCGCATAATGGACCCTCGTTCGCGGTTGCGCCCCAATTGAAAACGATTCGGTTCCCTAGGAAAGGTCAAACTTTTCAGTGAATATCAAAAACGAGGTCTTTATAGTGCGACAACTTCATATAGTGGAGCGCTTCCGCGTGGATGAAAGAAAGAAAGCGAATTTTTGAGGTGTTATGGTGTGTAATTTCGCTTCTTTTGGGAGGGAAAAAACTGATCACAACGGATCACAAGATTTAACATTTCATTTTGAAAGTCGTGCTCACACAAGGACGCGACACTGATTATTGTTATTATTAGAATTCAGTATCCTTGAATGAAAGTAGGTCTATATAAGCTATATGAAATGTTTTATATACATAGTATTCATAAATATATTTACATTCACAATGTGACATTAATAATCGGGGAAAAATATATTGAAAAACGTTGAAGAAAATATATGATATTAAGTAGTTTGGAAAATGTGTAAATAAAATCAATTCTTTAGAGTTCAAATCAATTCCTCTATTCTCATTTGTTAGAAAACCTATATAAGACTTTAGAATATTAAATTGCGCGGTATTCAGTCTGATTTTAAGACTTTAATTTAATTTAACTAAAATTTAATTTATTGTAATTTTAAAAGACTAAATATTTTTCTATTTACCATAAAAGAGTTAGTATTTACATTTCGTTACTAATTAATAAATGTTTAGTTCAAATGGTCGTTCAGTTTCGGCTGAATATATTATATGGCCCATTGTTTTGTAATAACCGATCTCGTATTAATAAACGTATTAATATTTTTTATAGTTTTTTTTTTTGCTTCTAGTCTTGTTTTCTGATACAAAAATAATGGTCACCGTAGTTGGTATGTCATAACGGAGCACTAATAGTATCGTTAAAGAGGGGGGACTATAAACTATTTAAATAAGATTGTTTTTAAATCGTTGAAATTATATATATATATATATATATATATATATATATATATATATATATATATATATATATATATATATGTATGTAAAAAGTCAGTTTAAATAAGAACAATATTAAATACGACAATAATAATAAAGATTCATTAAATTTATACAACGCATTCTGACTATATCGAAATTTTCACAGAATAAATTATTTACGAATCGTGTCGTTCGATGAAATAATTATTTTGATTGTTAAATTAGATGAGCTATGAATTTACGGCGGATTTAATTCGATACAATAGACATTTCGCGATACGCGTAATAATTAATACATGACAATTCACTAAATCGAAGGCATTATAGGAGCACAAACCTAGTTGGTCACAGATAAAGGATTGAATAATGATCTAAAACTAGAAGATTCGAAGAGAAGGGATTCCAACCGATCTCAAAGGGAATGAACCTATACAAATATTTGTCGGTTTATGGTCAATATTGCTCGTCTTCGACTTGTATACAGAATATTTCGCTTATTGTGATCACCGACGATTTCTATTCGAATCCTTTTCATATTGATTAATATTTAAATTTTATATAATATAAATAAATCAAAATTCATCTATGATATCATTTATAACTTTCATCATGTTTAAATCAATATTTCTAGTTTATAAAATGATTATTCATGAAAAATTGCAAATTAAAATTAATAGTGTTTAAAATAGGAAAATTTTTTTTTAATTATTTTTGTTTACATAAATCATATGTAATAATTTCAAAAATATTGAAAAATATGTTAATAAAATGTATAAAGGTGAATGCATATACATTTAAACCTGTTTTTGTGTTGTTTTTTTTGTATGCATCATTTTTTTTGTGCGATATATGAATTACAACACGACTCATTAAAAGTGTTAGCTTCACTTTTGTATGTACCATATATATTGCATCAGCTTTTTTCATTAATAATGCTCAATATTCTTACGCATATATTGCATCGGCCAATTTCAATACATAATGCGTCATCTAATAATTTCAATTAGTTGCCGCCGAACTTTTTTTATACGGTTCCCCTCTTCCGCATAATTTTTTCATATGTTGCGTTGAAAATATTTCTGATGACTATTTACGAAGTTTCTGAATATTTTTTTTTGTGCGATTTTTTTTCCGCGATCCCCATCTACCGCACAAAAACAAGTTTGACCACAATGCTATAGTGAAGTGCGTAGTCACTGCGGGTAAACTATTCGATATATGCAAATCGACAAACATTCAGACCTCAATAATTTTAATCTCGATTCGTAATAATTGTTTCGTATATATATGGTATATATTATAGTATAGCATTTGCATATATGACGAGAATATTGTTTACGTGCCTTTGTCCCATATTAGTGAGAACGGTCTCGGTTTAAAATTACATTCTCACCGTGCGAGAACAATCCCATTGAGCTTGTGCAAACAAGGAAAACCTAATTAGGCGAACCGAGCCTATAATTTGACCCCAAGATCGCTTCACAAGGGTTAACATTATTTCGAATACCGTCCACTTTCTACGCAATAGTTTTGACCTGCGAACAAAATGCACGCAGGAACCACTATAATAACGAACCGAGTTGTTTATTATTATTTTTGTTTTCATTATTTGTATATTCAGTGAATTATTTTCAGACTACAAAAAATTAAGGGACAGAAGGTGGGTGCGTTTTCTTAATTGAACGCTCGCGAAAATTAAGACGGATGATTCGTTTTAATTTCGGAAATGACTTTCGCGACAACGTCGGAAAACATAATAAATTAAATTCAGGTGAAATTACACGCATACGAGCGAAATTGATTATATTAAACGTTATATACACGAGAGACAATTTTGAACGCGGACAAGAGGGTGGGGGCGGGGAGGTGTAGGAGGACGGACTACCGGGTAATTTATGAGGCCTCCGTACGCGAAGAAAAACCGGGGGCCCGACACCGACTGCCTGCGACATTTATCGTTATTAATTCGCAGATTAAGCGCGACTTATTCCAATTTTATATTGAAAATTTTATGTTCATTCATATATAATACTGTGATCAAAAAGTAAGGTGAATTTCTTCCAAATTAATTTCATCACCTTCAAAGTAATCCCTGTCCGATAAAACGCACTTTTGCCAACGCTTTTTCCAGTCATCGAAACAGTCGGAATAGTTTTTTCTGGTATATAGCCTTCAAGACCTTCTTCAATTCAGTTTTTATTTTCTCAATCGTGTCAAAACGACGTCCCTGCATTGGTTTTTTTAAGTTTGTTGAATAGCTAGAAGTCGTACGGAGCCAAATCGGGCGAATACAGTGGTTGCGGAACAATATGAGTTTTCGGCAGAAAAGTCGCGAAAAACTAATGCTGTATGACATGGTGCATTATTGTAATGAACCTTTTGACAAAAAGACGCTTGGCTAATGTTATAGACAGTCCTATCAATCTAGGAAAAAAATACAATTTATCTGCCTTTCTAATGCCCGAGAGCTTTAAATGACAATTTTATCCTATTTTTTGATCACAGTAGTTTATTTGAGTGGTCTAGAAAATATTTTAAGTGTTACCAAATGTAGTTTTATATGAAATTCCATATCAAAAGTGTTTTTTCCAAAGGAATTTTGCATCTAGGGTCTCAAACGACTGTAATCCATCTTTATTTTGCAAGTCAAATTTAACCGCTTTCATATCAAATTCAACAGCTTTTATATGACATGAACGTCGATTTTTAATTTATTTTATATGTGCGAATAAAAATAGTGGAATTTGACTTACAGATACTCTAATATTTTTAATAAGAATGAACGTTTAATTTCTTTTTAATTTACAAACTGTAGATTTATGTTTTTGAAGTGCTTTGTATGTGTTTTTAGTTTTTAGTTTTCAAATCAAACTATCGCAAGATTTAAACCATAAATCGGTTTATATATAATATTATATGTATAACTTTATTATAATAAATTCTGAATTAAACCATAAAATTTCAAACTCGATTTAATGTTGTTGAAAATTTTTATCGAATACACAATAATGAATTGCTTTTATTTTCAGCCAAGATCGATTAAAATTTTCATGTAATCGCCGCTTTCATAATCATTATATTATATACGAAATTTCTGAAAAATAATAATACGTAAAATTCTCAAAAAAATAAATAAAATAAAATAACGCATATTTTATATCGCTCTGAAAACTTTTCGTCTGGTATTCAGTTTTAACGATCCATTTTTAAATCTGGAAAAAACCGCAAATGATGCTTTTTTTCATCTCGTTATGTAACGTTCGTCGAAAAAAAAATTCAACATCGTCAAATAATCAACGGGTCTTTTGAAGATATTTTTTTTTTTTGGGGTTCAACAGGTTAACGAGGTCGTTTTCGGCAGCGAAACAATGCTATAAACTCAGAACGGGAAAACGGCGCGTATTTATGACGGAGACGAGCTTGTCATAAAATAAGGTCTACACAACAACAGACAAAAATATTATTATGATACTGGGATTATGCAACGACTCCCGCGTATCGAATTATATAGAAAATATTACACATAAACGCGAACGTATACCCGCATCGCACGTGTTAACAATATTTTACGGTAGCCCGATTTTATTTTCGACGATATTTTTAATTGATAAAAGATTAAACGATGATATTTTTTAATATTGAGTCTATTTTTTTGGTTCTGATATTATTATTTTTTATTCAGTTCTAAGAATGATACGAAAAATGTAATTGTTCATTTTTCCATAATAAAAATCTATCAAACGTTTTTTTTTTAATAAAAAGCACTTATCTTTTAAACGATAAATATATAAAGATTTTTATCTCGATGCATATTTTTCATAAAAAAGTCTTTTATTATGACCTTTCTTAGAATTTTCTATTTATAGTCAATTAATTAACTTTATTACGTTTTATATGGATAAAAATTATTGCTTTATTCGAATATACTTAAAAACATATGAGCACACATATAGATATAGAGCTACTCTAAAAATATACAATGTTTAAGAAGAGATAGATGGAGATAAAAAAACACATCCCATTATTATATCGAAAAATGCGAGATGAGATGTTTTATATTGCAAACAGAGGCGGAAGATATTGTAATTTTGTTCGTATCACAAGGTATATATAAAATATTCAAGGGAAGACGTTTATATATAAAACCCGTGTAAATATAAAATATGTTGGGGGATGGTGTTTTAATGTGGGAAAAGCGAGCAAGATGATGGATCAAGTAGGCTTTCATGGCAACAAGTAGCACGCAAGAACTTTATTGTTCACGTGTGTTTCGTTTCTATTCCAATCATTTATTATTATATATCTAATTGGTATTCGTTTTAAAAAAACTCCATTTTTGCTCGTATTTCCTATGGGAATAGAAGGACAAGAATCGAATGAAAAATGTTAAAGTATTAAATCAAAAATAAAAAAATCTGGTTGAAAAGTCAAATTATAATATGTTGATGACTTCTTATAAAGTCCTCTTTACGCTTATGAGATATTATCTATAATTTCTATCTTACATATTAAGAAATTTGTAACACAGTGTTACTTATCAAATTGAACACCATCAGAACTTGGTAAAAAAATATTCAATATTAACAGTTGTTTAATAAGTTTTTAGTTTTTCTTGTTATTTTATATGTTAATTATAGACACTGATTATTTTTAGAGAAATTCTTGTGTCAAATATTTCAAAAAAGAAAAGTAATAATATAAATCATCTGTATACCATTATATATATCATATATTCAAATGTTCAATCTAACAGGTAACACGATATGTGATCTATGTTTCAGATAAAAAGGTGTTCATTTGTGAGAAAATATGGTTTATGTAGTTAGAAACTATTCAGTGTTCATAAATGTTCAATCTGATAAGTTTCACCATATATAAATTTCATTATTCACCAGTGTATATAGTTAACTGTACAATCAATTAAAATTTTATTTAACAAAATATTAGAAATATTTTTAGTGTATATATAAAATAAATAATATATATATATATATATATATATATATATATATATATATATATATATATGTGTGTGTGTGTGTATAATGTTAGGTTTTGATAGTTAATTTCAGTTGCTATTGAAATGTTCCTTTATACTTTCAGCGTCGGTTGAATCCTGCACGTTTCGAGCTATCCCCAGATAGACGCTTCATACTGTTGGCTCTGAATGTTCAGAAACTTTTCAGACACTCTTATCTGGCCCAGTACAGCATTTACGACGTACTGACGACGTAAGTAGCCATGATTAATATTTCACGACCATTTTAAGAATACGCACGCAATGTGAACGTGCCCGAAGAGTTTCCTTCTCAAAGGAAACTTCGACGTTGGGGCGCATAAAAGAAAAATCGTGACGAATCTCAAAGGGAACTTTTCCAAGATGGCGTTCATCGCAGGCGCGCTTTTTTTTTTATTGAATTTTGAATAATTAACAATGCTCGGAGATTTAGGGATTTAATAATCTACCAGGATCAAGGAAAGTCTTAAAACGGAAAGCTGCATTGAAAGAAAAAAAAGAGAGCGGCAATTAGAAACGAGGACAGTTCACAACGTGAAACGGTCGTTTTTCTTTGTTACAAAGCGGTCGATTGTGGTTGTAATTTAAAACGATTTGCACACTGAAAAGCGGACGCTTAAGATATACATATATTATATTATATTTACGTATTGAATTAATTGGAAGTGAAGCTTTGTGCACAAAGGACGCAACTGTGCAATCTTGAAAATAAAAAAAAATATTCAAATAAAAAAGGAAAATATAACTATATTTCTTCATTAGGTAAAACTATTATATTTTCTATTATTTTAACAGAATAGTCAAGCATTTAAATAATAAAGTTGCGTATAAGTTGTATAATGATCTGGAAGATTAGTAATCCGATGGTGCAATGAAAAGTAATAATCCGATGGTGATTCAACAAAACTGTCTAGTATCATAACCTTTCGGTAAATCTTTAACTTCATATAATAACTTTATAAAATCCGTGAAAATTCTATAAACTATATGCTATATATAATATAATTGCTCATAATAGTTTTTGTTTTCAAATAAAAATTCATATCAAGAAGTAACAAAGCATTTGTAATGCATGGTTTCGAAAACGACAGAAATTACCTTTAGATCTAATAATTAATATTAATATCACTTTAAAATTTAATATATTACATAAAAAAAAATTCGGATTTTCTTTTAGAACGGATATTTTATAAAAACTTTCAAAAGATCCGATTTAGAAAATAGAAACAAAATAAGAACGATGCAAAAGTCCAAATTTAAGCTTTCATTACGAATGTTAATGAAATAAAATACAAAGAAGAAAATTAGGTCGGATTAAGGTTCTGCGACAAAAATTAAATTGAAAGAAAAAAAAGAAAGAACCGCATTAAAACGGGTAAATTAAAATTGTGCTAATTGGCTTTCTCCGCGGTTGGAATAAAGAAAACTTTTCATAAATACGTATTTTTCTTTTTCTTTTCTATTATTCGGTTTTTCGAAAATCATAAAAAAAGAAAAGGAAAGAAAAAAACTAGAAACGTAATTTTCAAAAAAGGCGCTCAAAATGGCCGCTATTCGTCCGAGTCGACTTTCAAAATGGCCGACCGAGGTCGTCGGGAAGAAAATGGAAAATTGACAATTTATTTTAATGGACATACTCCTTATCGCCATATTTCTTTTTTTTTTACTTAAATAAATGTGTTTTTCTTTTCTCAACGTTGCAATTTTGCAGTCGTTATAAAATAATGATTACTATCTTATATGAAAAATATTAAACGCTATCAAAATTAATACAAAACACTATTAAATTACGAAAAAATAAATATTAATTTTATAAATAAGTTTATTAATACACAAAACTTATTTTTAAAACGATATAATTAATATATATATATATATATATATATATATATATATATATATATATATATATATATATATATATATATATATATATATATATATATATATATATATATAAATATATAATTTTCACAATACAATATTAATAAATATTAAATGTTAATAATTGTTATTTCTATTCAGAATTTTTAAATAGTTTACGAATAAACTTTAGTATTTTTTTTATTATTTTCTCAAAATAGATTATACAAGTTTCGTATACACTTTTTGTGTACAGTTCAAAAGAAGATGAATTGTAGTTTATTTAGTTTTTTTTCCTTTTTTTTTTCAAGTCAAGTTTGATACATCTACAATTTACGGGATATTGTTGGTCGAAATTAGTCCGGAAACTTTTGGGTCAAATGCACATACTTATTGTATAATATCATATATATATATATATATATATATATATATATATATATATATATATATATATATATATATATATATATATATATATATATATATGTCAATTAATTGCAAAAATAAAACTCATATTAATTTGAATATATAATCTAAAATTATACATTTGTATTGATTAAATATTATCATATATGGAGTAAGTCAGTTTTTTTACGGGACGTCGTTTTGCAATTAATTCTCTCAAGATTTAAAATTAATCGCAATGATGAATTTCGATAATAAATATATTAAGGACAAAGACAAATCCTTTGAGATATGAAGTTTTGAAAGTTTGGCACAACTCGTTAAAAGCTGCCCAGAAATAAATAATCACAACACAAAGCGATCCGCCATGTTTAATACGTCTTTTGTTCAAAAGTTGTGCACACTCATATAAATATAATATATATACTGTGATCAAAAAGTAAGGTGAATTTGTTTATAAAATGTAAATTTGTATTTATTCTTCTAAATCAATTTCATCTCCTTCAAAATAATTCCCGTCCGATAAAACCTCGAAACCTCCTTACCAGTCCTCGAAACAGTCGAAATAGTATTTTTCCGGTGTAGCCTTCAAGACCTTCTTCGATTCGGTTTTTATATGCCAATTGTGTTAAAACGGCATCTCCGCATTGGCCTTTTGCGTTTGTTGAATAGCCAGAAGTCACACGGAGCCAAATCGGCAAATACGGTGGTTGCGGAATGATACGAGTTGAGTTTTTGGCCAAAAAGTTGCGAAGAACCAATGCAGTATAACATGGTACATTATCGTGATGAAGGAACCAAGAATTGTAAAAAAACGTATAACTCGGAGATAATTAAATCTTTTGACAAACAGACGCTTGGCAAATGTTAGAGACAGTCTACCAACATGGGAAAATAAATTTACCTGCCATCCTGATGCCCGGAAATTAAATTCCAATTTCAACTTACTTTTTGATCACAGTAGTAAAAAAATATATATTTATATATATATATATATATATATATAATTTTATTTTTAATTATTTTTTTTAAAGTAAATCGGAACTTTTTCATGTTAAAAATATGCAGTAAAAATCAATTATTGCATTAATTAAACGCGTTTCAATTCATTATTTAATTAATTGAATATAAATTATGCTTAAATTATACTAGTCGATATTTTTATACAGTCACACCCATTTTTTTCAATTAACTCTCCCTCTCTATGGATATTGAGAAGTTTATTTTGATATAAATTATCATATCACTAATGAATTATTATTATACTATTTTTCATTATTTTCATTAATGAAAAGTGTTTATTGTCTAAAACAATATGAAATTAGAAATTATTTATAGATATTATTTTTAAATGAAAAACAAATTTCATAATAAACGTATTTTTTTGTACTGAGTTAATAAAATAAAATGACGTTTCTAGTTCATAAGATGTACACTAAATTCGAAAACTATTGGTAAATTAACTTTATAAATGTGATAAAATCAAAAAAAATATATTTTCGTATTTTGTGCTGATATTGCGGAAAAAGTCTGATATTGTCGAAAAAGTGCTATGTTCGGGATTTATTTTTCTACATATATTTTAATGATATGATAAAATAATTATTATCGAAAGTAGACAAATATGTTGACTTACTTTGGGTCACCACGTTGAAAAAAGCTTTCGGGGATTATTAATAAAGCTCACACATTTTACCGTTAATTTAGTGCGCGTAATGTAATGAAAAAAAAAACAGTTTCGCATGTTAATTCAAAAAGCGCGCCTTTTTTGCTCAAGTCTAAACACGTATAAAATATTACATGCCATATTTTCTTTTCTTTTTTATTGAATATATGAAATTGTGTTTGATCGGTTTTCACGCTCGATTAATACGTTCTGTCATCTCGAATATTGTGAATTTTGTCAGAAAAACACATTTATATCAGCGCTTCTCAAACGTTGTTTGAGAAGTTGAAATCGACGTTTATCATTTTTTTATATTTATAATGTGTAGCCTTTTCTTTAAATATGGCTATTTTCATTTTTAAAATATAAATTTTAAGAGATTCAAGAGAAATTACGAATATATCAAAAGACGATTCTCTCGAAGTATTATTGTACTCTATAAATATCAATTTTATTAAAATACCTAATAGATATATACATACATATATATATATATATATATATATATATATATATATATATATATATATATTGTAAATATTCAAATTAAAAATTCTTCCAATTACATTTTAACGTTCCAGAATCACGAATTTTCTTATATTTTGATATACATTATAAATATATGATGGGTTTTCTTTATTCACGCAATAGAATTATAAAATTGAAAATCGCTATATTATACGATATTCATATAACTTAATACGATTTTGTAAATCCGTCGCAACGAATATACAATATTATTGTAGATATAATATGCGAAATCTGAAATATATAAGTACGTCGGATTTCAATTTAGCCTATCGGGGCTAAATTGAAATTTTCATATTTCGGTTGTTCAGGGTTGTTCAGAACTCTGAAACCGATAAACTTCACCAAGAATTTAGTTTCGTAGAAGTCGCCGATTATATTTTCATAAAATTTGTATTTTCACATAAAGTTTAATGCGATTTTTCAATAAAAATTTATTAAAAAAATATTTTAACTTTTCGTTATTTAACTAGTAATTTTGATAGATTTAAACAAAAAAAAAATATTTTTAGATCTATAATAGAAACACTTTTCATTTTTGATATTTTTTTTATTATTGTTCAAATAAAACTATTTCAAAACAACATTATTTTTTTAATGTATTAACTAAAACCCTAAATTCAATATTTTTTAAAGTTGTTCGAAAACTATTTAAACAAACATTTAATTAAAATTTTATATTCTGAAAAACTGAGGAATAAATATCTTCTTATAAGATTATATAAAACATCAGATTTATGAAAATTTTAATTTTTTGCATTATAAAAAAAATTCACACATTTGATCTTTTTTTTTTAAGTGCACTTATCAATAAATTTCGGATTTTGAAGTACACTTTTTATTCAATACAGTTTTTCAGATGATTCTCTAATTTATATATATTTCTATTTTGAACAATTGTAAAAAAAATATTTGACCAATTAACAGGAAATTAATAATAACTTTTGATTACAGGTGCTTTCTATATCGAACTCGAAACTTATTGATTAGCCCAGTATATTTTATGTAAAATAAATGTATTCGTTTTATTGGCGGTATATTTGTGAACCAAATATACCATAAACGAAGAATCCAACTTTTTCTAGCAATAATATAATATATTGGTATGTGGAATGATAGAAAAAAAAATAATAATAGAACGAGATTTATACGGCTTATCTGCGTGCGTTTTGCTTCTATAGAAAAGGCATAAAGTGTCGATTTTTCAGTTGTCAAATCAGTAACAGTTGGTTTAACGCACTCACTATCGGCATCATTATCGTCGATGTCGGCGTGTTTTTCATCTTGAAATAAAAAAAAATGCCGGGTGAAAGTTCAATTTTGTAAACTAATCGATGGCTCAGAATAGTGATCGAGAAATGACCCGGAAAAGGCCTTAGGAACCGTTCGAAAAGTGTTCGTTTTTTTTTGCAACAATCTACCTCTATATATGAACTAGATATTGGTGTTTCTTTCTTTTTCAGCATTGTAAACTCGAATTTTTTTTCTTTTATTAATATATATATATATATATATATATATATATATATATATATATATATATATATATATATATATATATATATATATATATATATATATATATATAACATCGATATTAAAAACGAGTCAAAATTATGAATTAGAAAATAAAACATATAATCCTTACATTCAAACCTCCAATATTATTATTTCTATGAAATGATAATATAATTACAAAATTTACAGGTATATTTGCGTTTTATTTTAATTCAAAAATATATCCGATTTTTTTCCAGTATCTGAATTTAGTATTTTAGTATCTGAATTTTAAAATACTGTCCAATTTTCCTCTAAAACTTAAATTCTGTCTTTGTTTTCTAAAATTTATTCTAAATATGTACAAAAATTATGGAAAAATAATGATTTGTTCTGAGCATAAATCCGGATTATAATATTCTACTATTCATTATTGTATACAAAATACTGCTTCAGGCAATCCCTATTTACATGATTCTCTTACTATAATATATAATCATATAAATATTATATTTGATAAATATATTATTTTTTGGATTACACACGATATCATCTTTTTGTAAAAAGAAATAATACGTTAAACACTAAATATAATAATAAGAAATATTTTTTTCTTAGAATAAATATAATATAATATTGCAAAAAAATAAAAACGACCAACAAAAAAAAAAATATATTAAAGTAATACTATAAAAAGTGACGTCCAAAAACCTAAAAAGTTTGTCTAAAACGTGAACCGTGATACCGTTGCCTCTTTTACATGTATAAAATATTTTGCGACCGAAACGATCGGAATTCACGCAAAATACCTCACGGAAAAGGGGGGCACGATTTTGTAATAAATTTACGTTATTTTCTCTCAATACATATTCTCTGTTCGCATAATTTAAGCGCGCCGCCATTTTTTTCCGTAATAAAATATGTATACTTCGACGTGAGTCAAAAAAAAGGTTCACCGTCCATGTCAAGGCAAACAAATATGTAGACATTTTTTTAAAATATGTAAGTGAATATATGAAACGTACTATTATTATATCGATATAATAATAGTGATTAAAAGTAAGATGAAATTGTCATTTAAAACTCCCGAGCATAGAGAAGGCAATTTTTGTTCCAAGGTTAATAGGTCTGTCTATAACATTTATCAAGTGTCTGTATGTCGAAAGATTTAATTATCTCCAAGTTACACGTGTTTAATGCACCATGTCATATTGCATTGGTTCTTCGCAACTTTTTGGTCAAAAACTCTACTCATATCGTTCCGCAACAACCGTATTCGCCTGATTTGGCTCCGTGCGACTTTTAACTATTCAACAAACTGAAAAGGCCAATACAGAGACGCCGTTTTGATACGATTAAGGAGATAAAAATCGAATCGAAGAAGGTCTTGAAGGCTATATACCAGAAAAAACTATTCCGACTGTTTCGATGACTGGAAAAAGCGTTGGCAAAAGTGCGTTTTATCGGACGGGGATTACTTTGAAGGGCATGAAATTAATTTGGAACAATAAATAATGCACACTTTATAAAAAAAATCACCTTACTTTTTTATCGAACTATAATACCGGCGTCATCAACATTTGAATTCTTTAAAAAAAAAATTAAATTTTTTTTCGACGCAAATCCTTTTGTAATTTAAAATATATATATTGTTTACATACTACATTGCAATTTATTTATATATATTTCCGTATAAAATATTTCAAAATTTACGACTGAATTTTACTTTGATTTTAACAGGTGGCCGCTTATGAGTTTCGCATACGCGGAACGCAATTATATTATTATGCGCTTTTCAATTTATTTGAATAAATTCATTTTTTGATTTTTTTGTGCAATTTATATTTCAATTTCGCTTTCATCAAAATTGATTACAATATTAATATTAATTGCTTGATTTTTTCTTCTTTTTTTTTTAGGGAAACATATTCTTTAACAGCCATGCCGGATGGAGATGTTGTACCATATTTGGCTTTGGCTAAATGGACACCGAGAGGTCACGGGCTGGTGACAGTTTTGGACTACGATATTTACTTTAGACCGGCGCCTCGTTCTTCCACTGGCTATAGGGTCACAAATACCGCTGTTCCCGGAGTCATCTATAACGGAGTACCGGATTGGTTATATGAAGGTATATCGCAATTTTATGCAATTTTTAAAAAAATAATGTATACAACGTTTTAATTTAAAAAAAAATGCTTTCTTCGATGAATGTGCAGTGTAAATCTAGACAAAAATCGTTGTATGCTCTCATGTAATGAGTTTTTAAAAATATACACGAAATAGTAAGGGAATGTTTGACGATATTTTTGGAATGTGGGTGAAGGGCATAAATGCAGCAAGTGCATTTTTTGTGACAAAAAAGTGTTCGCTCTTCTATTTTAAAAACCGCACCATTATAACCATTAGCGCATTCACGCGATATATTTTATGCGGAATTGTTTTAATTTTGACTGATTTATATAAAATATCGATATTTTTATAATTTAATTTTACATTATTTAAAGGATTGTTATTTAATTTGACACTAATCTTTTTTTTATTTATATCCCTTGTTGTTCCAATATATTGGGGTGACTAGGTAATTTTGAGATTAAACTGTTATACGAATGTTAAAATTGATATGAACGGAATTATTGCGGGATTTTTAGGATTATATTATATTTATTTCTTTTTTTTATCACCCTTCACAGACATTGAAGATAATAAAAATAAATAAGACTTATTAATATATAGCTACTCAATGTCGTATTGAATCGTAATATGTCTGTAAGAAATTTAGTTCGAATCTTTTTAAATAATCCAGAATTAACATTAACGAACAAAGTATACATTAGGCATGTCAAACACGAGGCCCGCGGGCCGAATGTAGCCCGCCGAGATGCGTTGTTTTTGATGATACACACACACACACACACACATATATATATATATATATATATATATATATATATATGAAATTAATATTCATAAGTAAATTCGTTTTTCTTTTATTTCTATGTAGTTCCGTTGAATTACTTAATGCTCGGGTTTTTTTCATAAAAATGTGACTATGAACATTAGATTCTTTATTTTATATTTCAAATGTACATTGTATATAATAAATAAAAATTATATCTAGCGTTCAACGAGTATAGATCGTTAATGTATCATTACCAACTACAAACAAGTTGAAACCTGCGAGCAGGGCTCGGGTTAGTGCAGTCGGGTACGCGTGGCGCGCACGAGCAACACTCGTCTAAAAGTATTAAGTGATTAACAAAGTTGTAGTGTGCAGTTTAAATAATTTAAAAGTGATATTTTGATTATAAAGCTTGTAACGTTTTTAGTTTAAACTTGCGACCCGTGACTTGAATGAAAATGAAAACTGCAACCCACAACTTAGTATGTAAAACTCATGCGGCCCGCAATTTATTATGATTTTGACACTCCTGATATACATCGTTTGTCTAACTGCATTTTTTATCCGCTATATGTTGATCAAATATTATATATTATAGTATATTCTTCAAAACTTTCTTATCTTTAATAATAAAGATAAAAACTTTACGGGTCAACCTGGACTAATATAAATAAATCAATGTTGTTATATAAACGTTGTATATCGGTATATTAAAATGTTGACCGAACGAGATTTTAATTACGAGAGGATCAATTCGAAATTCGTGACTTCGACCCCAGGAAAAGTTGGAAATACGAGGAATCTCGATGTTTTACTGCGTGTGTTTACGAAAGCAATTTAAAACTTGAACCGAAGTCGAAATGATAGCGATCAAAGTTTTAACTTTGACACGTTTAAGTTTTTATAACGATATACTTGACGTTTTCGAAGAAAGGGATTTTTTTCACTTTTATTCCGTTTCTCTTCACTTTTATTTTAAATTAAATCTTTTGAGAATTACATTAATTTTCAATTCAACTATATCGATTATATACACATTATTACTATTTTCACAAATTACTCATACAATACATTAACGTTTTAATTGATATCAACTTTAATTATATTATATAATATAATATTTTCTTTCATTAACCACTTAATGCTCCGGTTTTTTTTCACAAAAATGTGACTATGAACATTTGATTCTTTATTTTATATTTTAAATGGATATTTTATAAAAAAAAAACACAAAATGATTTCCAGCGTTCAACGAGTATAGATCGTTCATGTATCATTGCCAACTATAAACGATTTGAAATCTGCGAGCAGGATTCGGGCTAGTGCAATCGGGCATGCGTGGCGCGCACGAGCAACGCTCGTCTAAAAGCATTAAGTGCTTAATCATTTTTTAACTTAAATATACTCAATTTCTATTACATTCATCAACTCTTAATACAATTAATTAATATTTTCAAATGATTTTTTTTATATAATAAATTCGTAATTACAAACGATGAACTCCATTAGCAGTTTATGGAATTTTAAAAGATCAATGAAATTAGTTTTTTTTTTGGTCATATAAAAATTTATGTGTATTTAAAAAAATATGGATTTAACACTTCGACATATATTTTTCATATTTCATTTTGTTGCCTAAATTAAATTTATCGAAAAAAAATCTTTGTGGATCTGTGCATTAAGTCTCGAATCGAGTTATTTCGTTCCGTTTTTCTTTTTGACCTCGTCATTAAATTTTTGCGATAAAGCATTTTTAGTAACAATTAAAGCTCGATAATAATCCGAAAATATAATTTCACGATTCGCATACTAATCATTCGGACGTTTCTACCCGACAATTTATGTCATATTTTTTAAAGAAATAAGATAAATCAATCGTGACTTATCGGAAACGTTTCTTTTTTTTTGCTTTTCAGAAGAAGTAATATCGTCGAATTCAGCATTATGGATGTCTAAAGACGGACACATGATGTTATATGCCACATTCAACGATTCATTGGTGGAGGAGCAGAAATTTCCATGGTACGGCGGAGACGAAGAGCCCTATTTATATCCGGAGATCAGATCTTTGAGATATCCAAAACCGGGTACTCCGAATCCGATAGTAACTCTGACTGTAGCCGATTTAGCCGATCCGAAAAATATCAGAACCAGAAATATTATACCACCGGATATTCTAGGCAATAAAGGGTATTTATCGTTTTATATTATAAATTAATACAATAATGATTACATAATTATCAATATTTTTATTTTTATTTTTAGGGATTATTATTTCACGTCAGCTCAGTGGGTATCTTTGACGGAAGTCTGCGTTGTATGGTTGAACAGACCCCAGAACTTGTCGCTGGTCACCATTTGCAAGAGTCCCATGTGGTATTGTAAAGAGGTGAAAACTTTTCCATTATTAATTCGTTTATAAATTAATTTGAACGACTATAGAATTCGATTAAAATCGAAAATTAAACAGTAATCGAAACGATAATAATAATAATATTCGCGACGTATTGTTATTATTATAATTGTTTTTGGCGATTAAAGTATCGTATTTTCGTTAATTACTTTTTTCAAAAAAAAAAAATCATCATGAAAATTAGAGGACATATTTATTTAATGCGAAACACGCTTTTCTCATCTAGAAAGTTTACACTTTATGAAATTTCGCCAAAATGTCACGAAAATTTCACAGATTCTTAATGGTGTACGAAAAGAGGCACGGCTAATGAAAAAGTTTGAAAAGCGCGATACATAAGCACGCTATTATTTAGCGTTTCAGAACTGTTTCTGAAAACTTTTCGACTCAATTTTAACGAATTTATCAATATTCATCGTTCATTTCGCGCGAAAATATCTTCATTATTCATCGGAATCGTTTTATTATATAATCTATATTATTTTGAAATGTGTTTTTTCGTCCGTTTATTTCGATTTATATTAGAAATAAAGGAACTAATGGTAAATTTATTTGAATTTAGTTGCAAAAAAAAAAAACACAGAAAGCTTGAATAATTTCAAACTTTGAAATCAAAACGATTCGTATGGTTCGTAAAAAAAAAGATTGAGAACCATTGTTTGGTTACCCACATAAAATACGCACACTACAACAAACATGTCTAAATATGGGCTCGGGTTTGCGAAATAATTTTTGACCCAGGCTTATATATGCCGAGACCCATTCCCGGTATATAAATCCATATATTACAATATTCATTCGAAACCAGAGACGAGGACCAGAGGGGAGAAGGGACGGGGAGCACGCGGGGAGGGGGGGCGGTAAATAACGAAACTCAACGTCAACGGGGGGCACGTAATATATTCCTTCAGGGGAGTCTTTTGTAATTTTTCAGCAACGTGTACCCAAAACGCTTTCAGTACATTCAAAGCACTCCCATTGTGTAAATAATTTATTGCTTTCGCATACACCTGCAAATAATCAGAAAATATACTGACACACACAAATAAACAAACAAATAAATATCTACTCTACTCAATATATATATATATATATATATATATATATATATATATATATATATATATATATAATATATTTCATTTAAATAAATACTACAGCACCATATGTCATACAGTCAAATATTTGACGTTTGCATTACAATGGGTGAATTTGAATAAAATTTACTGTAGAAAAAACGTACAGATCAAATGATGAACCACAGTTTTGTTTTTATTTATATATTTATTATCTGACATTATTATTTAAAATTTTTAATTTTTCACTGTGATCAAAAAGTTATGTGTTTTTTTTTTTTAAAGTATAAATTCTTTATTTATTCTACCAAATCAAATTCATGTCCTTCAAAATAATCCCAGTCCGATAAAACGCTCTTTTGCCAACGCTTTTTTCAGCCCTCGAAACAGTTGGAATAGTCTTATTGCGATATAGCCTTCAAGTGCTTTTTCGATTCGGTGCTTATCTCCTCAATCGTGTCAAAACGGCATCCCCGAATTGGCCTTTTGAGTTTGCTAAATAGCTTGAAGTTGCACGGAGCTAAATTAGGCGAATATGGTGGTTACGAAACGATATGAGTAGAGTTTTTGGCAATAAAAGTCGCGAAGAACCAATGCGATATGACATAGTGTATTATCGTGATGAAAGAATCTAGACAAATATCTTTATGCAGACTCTTGGCAAATGTTATGTCAGGAGTTTCAAATGACAATTTCACCTTACTTTTTAATCACAGTAGTATACATATAATAATTAATATTCTCTAAAAAAAATCTTTCAAAATGAAATGAATTTTAAGGCATCAAAGAATTATATAATACTTATCGACAAATAAATAAGAAATAATGAGGTAAGGGGGTGCAGGGTGGCTGTGGTGAAAAAGGTCAAAGAGATTACATCGTAAACACGGACATATATAAATGAGCAATATAGTTTTATGTGTACTGTAATATTAAGTGCGTGTATACAAGTCATACTGCGTTTGGTGAAAAGATTCACTATTTTTAGTGAATTTTAAGAGATATTGAGAGATTTCTGTCGTTAAGTGATATCGGCATCTATATTGAATAATAGTGATCTGATTGTGTGTGAAAAGTGACATTTCAGTTTTTAAGTTCTACAAAGGACAAATTCAAAAAATCTCTATGCTATAGGATATTGATTACAAAATAGTTTTAAGCTCGATCTTTGAGTGCACCATGAATTATTAATAAAAAAAAGTTGAATGATAATTTTTTTTGGAATCGGAAGTAAATGAGATCCTAGATCCTAGTCCGATTTTCGACTCTAATCAGCAATTAATCAGATTATAATAGTGAAAAATTGAAGAATATTGATCGAAATTGATCAATACAAAGAATGTTATTTTTATATGACGAGAAATTGTGAAAGCTTGCCGGTAAAGTTTCGATGAATTCATCTTAAAGTCTGGACGTTGCACCTGGTCCTCTTGACTACTATTCGTTTTGATCTCTATAAAATTGCTTTAGACCGTTAACACTCTCGATAGTCTAAAGTTAGCTTTGAAAAAGGACTGAAAAATCACCGGTCAAGTTTTTCGCCGATAAATCACAAAAGTTCCGCACTGATAAAATTTTGAAATATCTCGAAAAATAGCGAAATACTAAAAATAATAATGACCATATGTGTTTATATAAAAGTTACTTTGAATACGAAAAAATTGTGAATCAAGACCCACTTAATCTGAGTATGTAACCTTTTCGATTCGGACTTTATGACATTTGAAAAATATGCTTCCTGTTTCCTGTTGCCCGAAAAATAAACTTGTAAAGATTTTGATTAAATCTTTTTTTCTTCACAATTTCATCGCTTAAAAAATTTACGTAATTTCTCCAATTTTACAATTTCCTATGGGTATTTCAAATATTCATACCGACTTGTCTTGAAAATCTTTTTCCCTTCGCCTCTCTCTTTTCAACATTTACCTCCCTTTTTCTCAATATTAATAATTCCCTTTTTAAATCTTGATTCATATTTCATTCGAAGGGAACGGAAAATGGCATTCAAATTTTAATATAATATAATTTTTCGATCGAAAATGCGCATCTCGAATAAACGTCGAAGTGCTTCGAGAATTTTCGTAATAATTATCGGAATTTGACAAGCCTATTTCCCATTTTTTTTTCTCTCCGGTTGCTTCGAAAATTTCAGATGGATAAATTTAAACAGCACTTTTCTCTTTGCCCCCGAATTCGTTTCTGATTTATGATCCCATTGAAATTTATACTGACTTCCCACGGGCGCAATTCGTTTCGGTTATTGAATTTGCAATAAATTATAATCGCGAGGGATCAATTATTTACATTTCCTAGGCGATATATGCTCGTATGAGAGTACAATTCTGACCGTAAATTTTGAAATATTACACCTTTTTTTTTGACCATGTTCTATAACGAGTTGTAACAAAACTCACAATTCGTATTAATGTCGTCGTTTATATTTTATAATTGTGTTTTAGTTATTTTACGAGTTTTCGCTTTATGAACGTATGCTTTAGTAAAAAATTAAATACAGAATGAAAAATAAAGACACCGTTTCAGATTCAGATTTTAAAATGCAGAGTTCTATAAAGTGTAGAGGTCATCTCGTGAGATATTTTACTGATTGAAAATGTTAATAATACCTATGTGTGTATTGTATAAGTAGTTTTTCCAGTCGCCTAAGTAAATTTATTAATCGGCCGTCAAGTGAAAAGCTTTCAAAGCTCCGTTTGAAGATGAGAAGAGCTCAGAGAGCTTTCGAAACGGTCGAAGTGGACGTGGCCGTAGGATGAGAAATGGAAATGTACCGGGAATATGGACTTTGGGAATTGATTAATGTACGTGTGTGTCTCCGTACGATTGGCCGATTGATTAAGTGAAATTTCGATCGGATATTAAATGGAGCGGAAGCGCAATCCCAAAGACGGAGACAACTCTATTCGATTTATTAAATCGGTTCTTTTTTGCAGACTCAGCGAGCAACGGAAAGCAGTGGATGGGCTGAAGCTCCTGGTCCGCCGCTTTTTTCAGCCGAAGGTGATGCTCACGTAAGCACGGCACCTATTAGAGATGGACACACGGGTCATTATAGGCATGCGGTGCACGTACAAGGAAGAACTCTACCATTGACCCACGGAAGGTTCGAAGTCACCAAATTGCTGGCGTGGGATCATCACACGGATATGATGTATGTTCATTTTATATAATACATATCAAATTTTTTTAATATAACTAAATTTACTTACTGCTACTATATATATATATATATATATATATATATATATATATATACGTTAATTTGAAATAATATTATATATTCTAGAAATATTATTACAATTCTAAAAATTACATAAAGTCAAAAAATTGATTTCCATTAACCGCTTAATACTTAAATGCTTTAAAAAAAGCGCTGCTCGCACCAACCCGAGTTCTGCTCGCAGGTTTCAATTTGTTTGTAGTTGGTAATGATACATGAACGATCTACACTCGTTGATCGTTAGATTATTAAAAAAAACAACCAGAGCATTAAGTGGTTAAAGCGTGTTTCTGATAAAAAAAATGAAATTCTTCAAATCGTTCTTTAAGTATAATGAATTAAAAAAAAAAACACTCCTAAAAATTATTACTTTGGCTTGAATGCTTTTATGCATTAAACGATCCGATAAATTTCATTTGCAACAATCGAGAACGTCCTAATTGATGTTCAAGTGAAAATGACGATTTCGCAAATTTTTCGCTCTATAAAACTGGCATGTAAAAGCAAAATTATGTAAAAAATACGTCGACAATTTGCATGCGAAGAAACGAAATCAAAAAAGAAAAAAGGAAAATAAATACTGGATAAAACGGTAACGGGCAGCCATTGAAAAAACGAAAGTACGGCAATAGCTTTTAAAACGTCCCCCGAATAACGCTCTTTTTATTCATGAGATGCGAGAATAAAAATAAAATAAATAAACAGAATTACGTTGACTGCTGCCGATTTTTTTTTAATATTTCCAAAGTGAATGCAAAAGTGAAAATTGCAACAGAGATAAGATAAGATCAGCCTTTCCATCTATATTCTAATCTTAATTATTTTCTTATATTTATCGTGAATATTTTTAATTGTGACATATGAAATCGTACATAAAAATAAAAAAAATAACAAATAAAAAGGATAAAATTCGATTTACTCAAGAAATTTGTTCTATTTTTACAAATATTTTGCTTATAACTATATTCGTTTTGCTTATAACTTATTACTTATATTCGTTGTGTAAATGCATAATATTATAAAATAGTACCTAAAAATCTCAAAATAATTCAACATTTTATACATATATATATATATATATATATATATATATATATATATATATATATATATATATATATTAAAATAATATTTTCTATTATATAGTTAAGAATAATTTTCGTGACCGAAATAGCACAGTTATGGTAAATTGTAACTCGAAACGACCAAATCGATTAATGTCCGTAATGAATTTGAAGTACTGCATCGAATTACCAATTATGTTACCCAAATATCCGGTGATGAACGTAAATTACTTTATCAATACTATCTATCTATCTATATAAAATATAATACTTTATCAAATTTTCATCTTTCAATTTTTAAATTACCTTCAGTTGTGCGATATTTTGATAGGCGCTTCAAAGTTTTATTTATACGTTTGTCACGTTCCGTTCTATTATTAGAATGTGCAACTAGTGTGACCGTAACCTGAACCTTAGAAATTAGCATATTGACCTTTTCGATTTTATCGAAAACGTCATAGTATTATATATAAACAATTTTAATTGTCGTCATCTAATTACGTAAACTTTCACCGAGTGCATAAAACATAATCGGAATTCCTTAGAGATCTAGTTGCAATGTGGGTCACATTCTTTGTGTTAGGTCGTTTCGGTGAACAAAAATCGGCCTTGGCTTCATTTTCGAGCCTTTTTTATTTTGTTAAGTGCAACTGCTTCTTCAAAGGATCCGTTTTTCTTCTATATTTTTTTCCACGCCGTTTCCGGTACACAAAGCGAGCTTTGAACGAGAAACGCATACAAAATGTATAAATTAACATTTTCAAAAAGTTTATTTTTCACATACACATGTGTAAAATGAGGTTGAACATGAACTATTTTTAAATTAATTCGATGTTTTTGTTTTAAGATATTATTTGGGGATACCCGAAGGAAAACCGGGAGAGCTTCATTTATACAGAGTACCAGCTGGACCGGCAAAAAGCGGTAATCAGATGAAACCTCCTCAATGCCTCACATGTCCGGCTCCATCAGCTCCGGGTACTCCCGGCTACGGACAAACTCCGCTTCCACCTTTACCACCAGCTAGGGCATCATGGGACGACGAATGGGACGAGGAAAGAGAAGAGGAAATCACAGAAAGTCCATCTACGCCGGCGCCTCGTAAAAAGAAGGAAAAAACACCTGGTAAATTCAAATTTACTCTTATAAATATATATAATAATTTGGATAAAAAACAAACTCGATATTTAGAAGTATTTGTATAATTATAGTTGAAAGTAATATAATAAATTTAGAGACGCCGAAAAATTATTATAGTTAAATAAATCTGATGTAAATTTCTTTTAAAATGATCGAATAACCAAAACCTCATTTAGGTGTATATTTTTTTGTTAACTCTATATAATATTTAATCAATTATGTCGGCTGAGGGTGAAAAGCAAGCACGTATTCCAATTTTCTCGCCCCGCGTTACTATTTTTTTTTATTTTCTTCAACCCCGCAGCCTTTTTCCGCAAAAAAGTAGTAAAGGCGAATTTCAATACCCTATAATTTATATTTTTGACTGAGAAATTTTTTCTGGCACGCGATCCTAATCATCGTGTATGACGTGAAAGGTCCAAGAAATCGTGTTACACGAAATGTGCGTTTCAGTCACCGCACGCAATGTGTTAACACGTTCAAGTTCGTGTCCTTTTGCGATAGAATTTTCTTTTACCGCGAATTCTAACGCATGAGAATTTGTACCGTTTTCTTTTTTAATTTTACATACTTTTACTATGATCAAAAAGTAAGGTGAAATTGTCATTTAAAACTCCCGAGCATTAAGGAAGACAGGTATTTTTTTTCTTTGGTTGATAGGACATTTTCTTAGGATATTTGTCTAGGTTCCTTCATCACGATAATGTACCATGTCATGCTGCATTAGTTCTTCGCGACTTTTATTTTGATCACAGTAACCATATTTTACTGTCTTTTCGTATAATGCGAAAATTTAATTTTGTTGCTTTCAGCAGTTGAAGGTCCGCTGCCGTGTCTTTATCATAATGCTTGGTTTAGTCCGGGTGCTTCTCATTATGTGTTAGAATGTTTAGGACCCGGTGTGCCAAAAACAACTTTACACGCTGCTCGTCATCCGACTCCGCGTTTGATAATGTACCTTCAAAATAACACTGATTTACAGGTAATAATATTTATTGTTTATCATATAAAACAAATATGAAAAGAATATGTATATTAATAAAAAAAAAAACCTTTTTTTAATATAGGAACGTATAAATAATATCGCTTTACCTATAACAAGAACGTTCCCAGTTCAAGTATCGGGTGGACACAGAGCACAAGTTCAATTATTATTGCCTCCGGGGTTAAGAGAGGAAGAAATTACTCGTTATCCTTTAGTATTGCACGTGTAAGTACAGATAACATTTATAATAGATTTAGTGATATCGGGGAAAAACATTTAATATTTTATATTTAGATATGGCGGACCCGGAAGTCAATTGGTTACAGAAAAATGGCGGATTGATTGGGCGGCATGGTTAGCGGCTGCCAAAGGTTGTGTAGTAGCAAGAGTGGACGGTCGAGGTTCTGCAGGTCAGGGTTATCGTCTATTGCACGAAGTATATAGAAGACTTGGTACCGTCGACGTTGCCGATCAATTAGAAGTTACAGAGTAATATTTTTTTCATAGTAATCATTGAAAATGTTGTGCCATGTGAACGAATGTACATGTAATTAAATTTTTATATTATATTATAGATATTTACGAGATTCGTTACATTTTGTGGATAAAAGACGCGTTGCCGTGTGGGGTTGGTCTTACGGTGGTTTTGTTGCAGCTTTGGCTTTGGCAAGTCCGCTTGGAGTATTCCATTGTGGTATATCAGTAGCACCAGTGACGAATTGGAAACTTTACGGTTATTTACTTGATATATTGATTTTTCAATGGACAATTCTACTTAAATATATATGAAATTATATAATATCACAGACTCGGCGTATACTGAAAGATATATGGGTCTTCCAAATGCAACAGGCAATTATCGAGGATACGCAGAAGCCGATGTCACCAAACAGGCTGAACAATTAAAGGATAAATTATTTTATTTAGTACACGGTGCTGCGGATGACAACGTTCATTTACAACAAAGTTTACTTTTGGCAAAAGCCCTTGCATCCAAGGGAGCCATTTTCAGACAACAGGTTGATAAGAATATTGATATTACAGAAATATTTCAACTATATATATATATATATATATATATATTTATATACATTGAGAATTATAATATTTTTTTACAGGTGTATCCTGACGAAGGCCACAGTCTTTCCGGTGTTAAAAAACATCTCTATAGATCGATGGCTTCGTTTTTAGACGACTGTTTTAGAAAGCAAGTTCCGCCAGAGTCCAAAGCTGGTCTTAGGAACGGCGGCGGATCAGAATAAATAAATCGTTCAATATATATATATATATATATATATATATATATATATATATATATATATATATATATATATATATATATATATATATATATATATATATATATATATATATATATTTAAATGCGTTAATATAACAGAAAAAAATAAATAAATCACTTAGATGTGATGTAGAAGTTAAAAAAAATATATAAGCGTTCGCACAAAGGAAAAAGCAAAAATAAATAAAGAATGAGAATGTCGCACTATGCCTTCGATAATGACACAACTCATATTTTATGCTACGAAATAAAACAACGATATATATTGTCATTTGGGTTGTACTATGAAATATCATTTCTAAAATTGAAGCGCAAAGCGATTAAACAATTATGAAATCTTCCACTGTTCTATTAAGTAGAAAATAAGTAAACGATCTCCGTTTTAAAAATTAACATGTTTAAGTGTTGTTTTTTTTTAAAAAAAAAAAGAAGAAATATGTATATATATTTCTCTTTTCTTTTTCTAAAATGTTTCATTATTCATCAATTGTGATTAATTTTATAATTTCTTTGTGAAACGAGCATATTTTGTATACGTTTAAGACGTGCTCAAAAAATAATAAAAAAATAAATAAAAAATATTTCACATGTAAATATATCAATATATTATAGATTAATTATTTAAAATTATAGACGTTAAACAGTTCAAAGATTTTATTAGCTTTAAAAATTAAAATTCACATTTTTTTCATTACGTCGTTTTTGCATGTTACATATTTTTTACAATAATTCTAATCGCATTACATAATCGTGTTTATTTTTTTTTATTTTAATAATAATAATAATATAGTAATTTGATATAGATAATAATTAATTAAAAACTAATCATTATACTTTCACTTGAATCTTCCAAATAGTTGATAATGTTTAATGTAAATATATTCCACATCATTTAATTACAATCGTTCACAAAAATTGTTCAATTAATATTAAAAGTTGATTAGATTTCATAGTTAGAACAAAAAAAATATGTAAATATCTTCATTTTGAAATATATAATATTTTTCACTATTTTTAAAATAAAACAGTCTGCGGTTGACTTCATGAACGGGAAATAAATTAATATTATCAAGATTCCGAAATAGAAAAAAAAATGGATTTATCTATGATATTTTGTTCTTCTGATGAAATTCTAAATTATAATATAAAAGATAACCTGTTCTAGGAGTTGACCGATATATTATTATTTGCTGTTCTATATCGGAATTGTTCTTTATTATTATTATTATTATTATTATATATTTATAAATAATTTTGTCTATGCGTGTGTCTATTATAAGGAAGAACGTTTAACGAATAAAACAAAATAAACCCAAGTGCCAAAATTGTAAAACGTTGTAAAAAAATGTATGACGAAAATCGATGTTGTGCTTTGGTGTTAAAATAATGCAATTTTTTGTATGATTTTTAACTATTTATTTTTATTTGAGAATTACCATATATGCATACATATATACTACTGTTATCAAAAAGTTTGGTGAAATTGTCATTTAAAACTCCCTGGCATTAGGAAGGCACGTGTTTTTATAAATCTTGTTTCACGTCATACTGCATTGTTTCTTCGCGACTTTTTTGTCAAAAACTCGACTCATATCGTTCCGCAACCACCGTATTCGCCTGATTTGATTCCGTGCGACTTCTAGCTATTCGGCAAACTGAAAAGGCCAATGCGGGGACGCCGTTTTGACACGATTGAGGAGATAAAAACCGAATCGAAGAAAGTCTTGAAGGCTATACCGGAAGAAAAAGACTATTTTGACTGTTTTGAAGACTGGAAAAAACGGTCGCAAAAGTACATTTATCGGACGGAGATTATTTTGAAGGGGGTGAAATTGATTTGGAAGACTAAATAAAGAATTTACATTTTATAATCAAATTCACCTTACTTTTTGATCACAGTGTTATATATACTAAACACAGTGGCGTGGCGTAAATGAAATTATATTATAAATGAATTTATCAAGTCTGATAACGCTTATGTGTAGTTCTATATGATTTTTTTTTAATTTTTACCTTTCATAAGGCGTGTCAAACACAAGTCCACCAATGCGAAAATTAATATATAAAAGTAAATTTTGTTGTTTTTTTTTATTTTCTTGTATGTAGTTTCGTTTAATACAATTGTATTGTGCAGTTTAAATAAATTAAAAGTGATATTTTATAAAGTTTGTAACGCTTTTCGGTTGAAACTTGCTACCCGCGACTTGAACGAAAATGAAAACTGCGGCCCTCGACACTTAGAATACAAAACTCATGTGGTCCGCAATATGCTATGAGTTTGACACGCCTGCCTTATATAGTCCGATGATTAGATTTCATTTTATTTATTTTTCTTATGGAAAGGAAAAAGTAATGAGAATTTTTTGTCGTTATATTTGTGTTTGTATTAATCAGTTTGAAAGATAATATTTCAGGCTACGATTTTTATGAAGACAATTTTGTATTGCGTTAATTGAAATTTCAGAAAAAATGCTATAAATAAAATGTAATATATTCTTCTCAATTCAAAGATGAACTTCACTCTAAATATACGCTTCATATGCTAAAAAAGAACCAACATATAAACATCATTGATATTGTGAAGCAAACTGAATATCAATGATAAAATATTTTGATTTTCTTTTAGGTGGTTTCACAAAGTACTTCGATTTTTGGGTACCGTATGAATTGTCGATGAAAAATTTGATTGAACAAATTTCTACTAAGATGTAATATAATCGACCCACTTTCAAAACAGACAACCACTAACAATAAAAGATAAGTAAAATACGAGAGTGTTTTTCGAAGAAGACGATGGAAAAGGAATATTAAACATCACAAATAACTTGAATCAGATTGACATTCCATACATTTATGTTGCATTGAAGATTCTAAAATAATCGGGTCTAGTTTCATACTCACAGAGATTCAAAAATATTGGCTAAATAAATTTGTAAAAAGGATGTATTCTTCCTGCAATGTCTTAAAATCAGGACCTTACACGCTATGTCTACTATTCGTTTCATTTTCTATAAATCTTCCTCGATAGTTGAATTCAATAAAAGACCGCAGATGTTTTTCACTGATGAAATTTTGTACATTGAATGATTAAATAAAATTAATTTTGAATACAAAAAAATTTAAGTGAAAAATTCTCAATATTTTTTCCTCAGCTCATATAAACAGAAATGAAGTACATACGCCGTAAAAACACTTTCATATTATTTTTTTATTATTTTATCTAGAAATTTAATATCCACAATGCTTAAATTTAGAATAACCACAAACGAATTTCCTCAAATCAATTCAAAAACTAATATTTTTTTCTCATCTTTAAATAGAATTTCAAGATATTCACTCTACAAAACAAATGATTTTCAATTCCTAGTTTAAGATGTTGAAACGTGCAATTTTATCACCTTTTACTATAAATCATTTTCTTGTAATCGTCGATTATAGTTTTTTTTAAATGACGATCAAATCTAGCACCTGTTATGTACATACAAAAATGTTATCTGAAAAGATAAAATTAAAATAGCTCATTTTGTTATTGCCAATAGCGGCTCGCAACTTGATAAAACATTAAAAAACACAAAACTATAATATTTTAAATTAAGTGACATAAAATTTAATATGGCTTCGGTTAAGTTCAAAATAGAAAACTAATAAAAAAATAATATTTGTATAAATTTAAATCCTCGAAAAACGAGCCGCCACTGATTCTCGCTATATTTAATTTCCAGCCAAATACAAAGCGTTACATAAATTATGTATGAAAGAAAATAAAATATCATGGAATATTGTATTTCAAATTTATTTTAATTACAATTCTATATATAAATAATATTAATAAATATAATAGTATTAATATCGAAACATTGAATCATTTTTATGATTTTATTACAAACACTCTTGTAAAATAATAATAATTGCACCATATTTTATTCCATAATTATTGTGATTAAGGGTCCAAAAATAATAATACACATCTTTTGTCAGTGTAATTTTCCATAATTTTTTTCCCATTAAAAATATAAATAAAAAAATTAAAAACTGACAGCGACAACAAAGAAAAAAAAACGTTCACTGTGTTTGTTTGCAATATTAAAATTTTGATGTCGTATTTATTATAATTATTATGTATTTTATTAGAAAATAATTAAAATTAAACATTCATTATATTATTATAAATTGACTAAATAACGTAAATTATATTAATGCGAAATGACTAGAATCCAATTTTTAAATAGATTAATTAAATATTTTTATGATGCTCTGTGTTTGTCAGCATTTTAAACTATTTTGTTCATACATAATAAATACTAATAAATTATTAAAAAAATAAATTGAAAATTATAAATAATTATTGTAAATTATATACACTATATGCTTTATTATCAATATATTATAATATTTTTTCTTATTAACAGTCTAAAAGATAAATTATGAGTATGTAAAAAAAATAGATCATCATTGTAAGTCCCGAAATAATAGTTCATATTCAAAAGGATTATGTGTTGTAATTTTAAAATTGTTCATATTTTTTTTATAATATAATATTTTGATAATAAATATCTTATATATAATTTGCATAAAATAATGTTTATATATTTAGCGTACATTTTTTAATGAAACGACGTTAAGAGACCAAAATTTTAACTGAACTTCGTGTCTTCTTGAAAGTACAGCAATAATAAATAATCATTGGTGTTTTTTCATTTATATATATATATATATATATATATATATATATATATATATATATATATATATATATATATGAATAAATAGCTTTTATAAAAGTTTTTATTCTATTTCAATGTTAAAAAAAAATGTATATAAATTACATATGAAATGTGTAATTTTATATTGACGAAATTTTCAAGATATTTATTTTTCTTTCTTTTGCAATTATTTTATACATAGATAAAAAGCTTTATTGTTATTAACTATTTTTTGTCAAAAAAATTGACTTAAACCATTATCAAAATATCGATTCATATTTTTTTATATATAAACTTTTGCTTTTACAATTTATATTTTATGTTAACAGATCTTTATTTTATCTATTTTAACTGTTAAACTTACTAAAAAAAGACCATACAAGATCAATAATTATTAGTATTAGCGGTTAATTAATAATATCCATGAACATTATTAGTCTAAAAAAGCCTTTTTTTAAAAGGAACAATTTTAATAATTCTCAAATATTTTACAGTGTTTAGCACAATTTTCCACTTCCATAAAAAAAACATTATAAAATTATATATTAAAAAATAGTTGTCACACTTATTTTACAATACAAACACATCACGATATATTATACGAATTTAACGTGAGAGAAAGTTGAAAAAGAAGAAGAAAAAAAATATAATTCCTATTAATTATTGTATAAAATGAGAATATTTATATTTTATGATGACTATTGTGAGATGAAAGAATTAGTTCACTATGAAATTTATTTTTTGAGCTATATCGATGTAACAGAAATGTGTTGTGCGTTGACATTTTGAAGTTTATCTATATATCTATCTTTTAAAGAAAAAAAAAGAGAAATCTTCTGAATTTCATAATTAAATTCTATACGACCATCGTGAATTTTAATCGATAATGTTAATTTAATATATATGAAGAATATTTTGAATATGCGCGGATTTTGTCACAGAAAAATATTTTTCAAAACAATATATATATATATATATATATATATATATATATATATATATATATAAATGTTTGCAAAACATATTTTTCAATTTTCTATATTAAATTCAATTCTATAAACGAATGAATTTATTTTCTTTTATATTGTTGAACAAATTTTATTTAAATAGTTTGACAATATTTAAACATATAATGAAATATATTTTATTTTACAAAATCCGTTAAAAATTCTACACTAATAGTATATTAATACATATAAAAATAAAAATACACACGTAGAAAACTCACTGAAATTGAGAGTAGATTGTGTAGATGTGCCCTGATATTAAATGCAAAATAAAAAAAAAGATAGTTTATCAGATAGACTCCAATAGATTCCGCATTATTTAAATATATTAACAACAACAACAAAAACAGGCAAAATTAATAAAATATATGTATACCAAAATGAATAAAAATGATGTTATAGTTGAATAACTTTAGTTGAACTCGTTAAATAACAATCCTAAAATTAGATGGTTGATAAAAAAAGGTGTAGTTCAATTTTTTTTTCAATTATATTTAAATATATAAATTAATGCTAATTAAATGCCTTTCTTTATAACTGAAAATATTAATGTAAATATGACATGACTATATAATATGTATATAAACAAAATTTAACATTATCGTTATTAACACGTGCTAGAAAGTTTTAAAATGATCATCATTATCAGTCGATATTCATTCTCAATAAGCGAAGGAAGAGCTTCCATTCTTGTTTTCTTTATTTCATTTGTACATATTTTTCATTATCGTTTCACTTTCGGCACGTGTGATTATTACACAATGCACGCACGCATATGCAATCTTGCACTCAAATTCCAATACGAATTCGTTTACAAAGTTAATTCATTATTCTATTGCTAATATAAGCCATTTTACAAAACGTGCGGATTGTGTAAATGAAAATGTAAATCATGAGAATAAAATTTTCAATATAATAGAAATTTATGACCTTCAAATATATTAATATATAAGTGAAATACAGAATTTATATTTTTTTTATTTATCCTTATCTTCCTGTTGTAGTTTTATAACGCTGCATAAGCTAATTGTAAGGACAACTCTCGAAATGTTCGATGCTTATTTCAACATTGATAAGCATCTCCGGCTGCTCACTTTTCATCCATCTTTATACAAATCCATACAGAATCTTTCTACTAAACAAAAATACTTCACATTCTAATCTGAAAGTATGTTCGATTTGCATTCATAAGTATCGATAACATCCTAGGTTATTGAAAAGAATGAGCAAGGATTTAACAAGGGTAATTTAGAATATATAAAAACAATATTTCAAAATCTTACAGCAATTTTATTTCGTTTTACTGTAAGCAAAAATAAATATACAACAATATAATATTCATATTTTAGTCTACGTTACAGAATCTTTCACAATGATCCTGCATTAATCTACAGTTTTTTATTTCAAATGGAATAATAGATGTCAGATGGTGAACATTGAAAATATTGATAATCTATGTAATGTTCATTTTATTGCCAACATAAGTACAGTGAAATCTTGAATTACACAGAAAATAAGATACAATAAAAATTTTATTTGACTTATAGAAGCACCTAACTAAATATTTTGCAAATTTGATTAGAAAAAAATGCAGACTTTGAAAGTTGTAGTGACAATGATGGAAATTTTGCAAAATATTGTATCATACGAATTATTTGTAAAATTGGACTATGCGTGCTTCCTCCTGTAAAGAATTTACTTCCAACGGTTATTTTCGTAGTCCCATTTGGAAGAAAGTCCATCGATCGGATCTACTTTCATATCCAACATTCTCTTCAGTTGTGCTTTTTGATTTTCGTCACTGAACGATTCTGGTAAAGGCGGATGAACTATAATAAAGATTATTATTTATTAGTATATTATATATACGATCCTTAATAAAATAATAATAATATACGATGATCCTTACTGAAAACTTTCAATCCCATGATACCCCAAAGGGCTACGGAAATGACCACGAGAGCCCATCCGAATGAGTGTTTCCATTGACCGTCGGGGGCCGAAAATTCAGAAAACGTTTGACAAAAGCTCGCCCTATAAAGTATTTTCTTTTCTTCGATAGTTAAATTCTTCCAATCTCCCTTTTCCTTCTCTCGAATAAGCTATAAAATAAGTCACAATGCATTTTAGAACATTACATAACGCACAATTTTCAATATTTAAGTTACTTTCCAAGTATTGTCTTTTATAAAAATTCATTAACATCTTTTAAATTTTATAATTCATCACGAAACAAAGATATCTAAATAATTTTAAGTATATAAATATATATATATATATATATATATATATATATATATATATATATATATATATATAAATATATATATATATATATATATTTATATTTATATATATATATATATATATATATATTTATATATATATATATATATATATATATATATATATATATATATATATATATATATATATATATATATATATATATTTATATTTATATATATATTTATATATATATATATATATATATATATATATATATATATATATATATAATTAATACCTTAATGGAAGGCGTGTCCTCTCTAAATCTGATGGCCGGCAAGGGAAAATCGATGCGGTCTTGATAGTTTGGTGCGCCGTTTATTCCAAAACCGACAATTTCGCGATTTCCAATACGAGCTTTTATCATGTCGGACATTCTGGCGGCCCCCATTGGAATCCGGAGCGAATTCAATATGGATTTTTTTAGAATTATTCCAGCCATCTTGCCTGAAACGAATAACAATAAAAAAATGTTCAAGCATTTTGCATACATACAAATATATATATATATATATATATATATATATATATATATATACATTTTTAAATTACACACACACACACACATATATATATATATATATATATATATATATGTGCGTATAAAGAGGTTTATTTATTTAAGACAAATATTAAATTAATTAGATAAACCAAAAGGGGAGAAAATAAACGTATAAACGAGTCACGCTAGAACTTGAATACAATTAAGAGAGATGGAGCGATATATGAAAATGTAATTATATATTATATAGAGATAGAGAACGTCGTACTATTTTTAAAAGAAGACAACTTTTTTCTTCTTCTTTTTTGCTACGAACAGATCGACGATTCCGTTCTGGCTAGTTTTCGTCAGAATAAAGCGAAAATTTATATAGTCAATGACATAACTGTCGTTTGACGTGCGGCAAGAGTGAGGTTATACGAAACGAAGTGAACGGATATGGTGCGAGATATGGTCTCCGAACGAAACGTCGTCGGGCCTCGATTTGCGACATTCGACACGTGCGACTATCGAATTAAATCAAAAAAACGATACGTGCGTGCGCGCGTGTGCGTGCACCGAACGCGCGTTATGTAACTCCTCCCGGTAAATATAACGATGAAAAAGACACGACAACACGGTCGTATAGTAGTTTTTTTTCTTAAACAATAACGGCGAACACGATCGTGCGAGAAACGAGGGGCGCAGCCTCGAAATACGAACGGACGAACGAGTCGTCCAAAAATCGATCGGCTCGTCTCCGAGAACGACGATACGTAAAACGAGTGCGGGAACGCGAAACCCGGACAAACGTAAATCGGAACATAGAATAGAAAATAGAATGGAACGGAATAGAATAGGAGAAACGCACCGACGGAAGAGCGGCAGAAAAGCGAACGCGACGACGGACGACCGATACTAAAACGCGCTCGTCAACGTCGACTCTTCGCCTCGAACTCGCTCGTCGCCGATCACCTTTTTCAAAATTACTTTTTCACTTTTACTACACTCCACTACATTTCGAATACGATCTTTGAAAATATTATACAAATACTCGATTCGATCGTATTATTATTATTATTTTTTTTTTATCGATTATTCGCTTCCCGTGTCGATACTTATATCGACGATTCGTAAATTTTCATTTTTCGCGCTAACATTCTTCGTATTGAAGAACGGCTCGATTAAATTATTTAAAAAAAACGTGCGAGCGATTTTTAATTGCTATCGATTCGAAATATCGGAAAAATAAACGGACCACCGTCAAAATAGTCGACGATTTATTTTTGACGGTGGCAACAATCGAAACGAATGTCAATATTTATGTGTATGCGATAACGTCGCGAGTCGCCGTCGGTTCGTACTAATAATTTCGATGACGTTTATACTAATATAAAATCGCCTTTTTACTATGGAATGTCGACTCTGTCTTAGGAATAATGCCACGATATTAATTTTTGATAAATTCGACCCGCTGACGAATAAAATATGGACATTTTGCAGTTTAAAAGCAAGTATTACCGCTCACATATAATGATCTATACGACGACAATGTGCGTATTCATTATTATATTATGCGAAGTTCGGAATCTCGATACTATTATCAGATTTAAATCTCCGTTTATATTTATATGTATTAACGTTTTAGTAATGCACGATAAACGTATTGCAGATTATGGAAAACGACGGTTTGCCGGACAAAATTTGTTTTCGTTGCGAATCGACGTTGGATTCTTTCGTCCAATTTAAAAACGCCTGCGAGAGATCCGATAAGATTTTAAGAGATAGGCTGCTGACGAACGCTCGAATTAAAAGCGAGAGCGACGACCGCGATGATTATTTCGATGACGACTATGCGGATTCGCCGAATTTCCCCTGCGCAAACGACGAAAACCGCGCGAACGATTCCGAAATGGATTCGGTCGATTCGCAACGGTGCCAGAATTCGGAAGAAAACAAAAACGATTCGTTCGTTAATTCTCAAATGCCCATCAAAACGGAAGCGAACGATGAATTTGCGAATGCGAACCGACTTTCGGTCTCGTCCGACAAACCCGTTTGCGTTTTATGCGGAAAGATGTTTCTGTCGAAAAAATATCTCGAGATGCATATCGTAACTCATAACAAATATACTTTTAAATGCGGTAAATGTTCGCAATCGTTTTCGTCCAATTTAGATTCTCTGCAAAGTCACGATTGCCAAAACGTGAAAATCGAGTGCGCCGATGCTATATTAGAAAGTCACGAACTTAAAATTGAAAACGACGAATTTAACAATGTCGATAATGACACGAAGGAGTCTAAATTATTGAAAAAGAGTAAATGTAATATTTGCAATAAAATAATGTATACGAGAAATATGGGCAAACACATTATGAGGCATACAAAAATAAGAACGTACAGTTGTCCGACGTGCGCGTCGGTTTTTAGCGATAAGGTTAAATACCAGGAACATAAAAGGAATCATGCGAAAGATAAAAATTTTTACTGTGATATTTGTGATAGATGGTTTGCTCTCAAGTATCGACTGACGCAACATCAAGTGAAACATCTCAATGTGAAGAAGCATTCGTGTAATATATGCGGTAGAAAATGTGCAAACGCTAGTAAAGTTAGAAAACATATTAAAAATGTTCATTTAAAAATTAAAAATCATCAGTGTAGTCACTGCGGTAAACTGTTTCCGGATCAGCAAGCTTTTAAGGTATATTTAAAAAAACATTCGTTGCGTTTGAATATTATTTTTTGTTTTTCTTCTGAATACAAATGTATGTATGTATTTCAGGCTCACGTAAAAATTCATTCGGATCATTGTGCTTATGTTTGTGATTTTTGTGGTAGAGGTTTCAAACACAGAAACAGCATAATCGGTCACATTAGAACGCACACCGGCGAAAAGCCTTACAAATGCGATACTTGTCAAAGACGTTTTATATCAAAAGGCATTCTGAAAAGTCATATCTTACAGCACACCGGTGAAAATCCTTTTACATGTGAATTATGTTCGAAAGGTTTCAAACAACGATGCAATTTAAAGAGCCATTTGAGACACTTTCATAAAAAGTTTTGATTATACAAAAATTATTTAATACATATTTCTAATATAACACTGTGATCAAAAAGTAAGGTGAATTTATTTATAAAATGTAAATTCTTTTCATCGATTCGATTTTTATCTCATCAATCGTATCAAAACGGCGTACCCGCATTGGCCTTTTAAATTTGCTAATTAGCCAGTAGTCGCGCGGAGCCAAATCAGGCGAATATGGTGGTTGCGGAACGACACGAGTCGAGTTTTTGGCAAAAAAGTCACAAAGAACCAATATAAAAACACGTGTAACTTGGAGATAGTTAAACCTTTTAACAAACAAACGCTTGGCAAATGTTATATATAGTCTGACCAACCTAGGAAAAAAAATACAATTTACCCGCCTTCCTCATGTCTGGGAGTTTTAAATGCCAATTTCACCTTACTTTATGATCAAGTTTCAGTATTACTTAGTTCTTCCTTCTTTAAATTTTCACGGTTGTTTTTTATAGTTTTACGTTGTTATAGACGAAAATGTGTTTTTTATACAACCAAAATTTTATATGTTTCTTATAATTGCTACTTCTTAATGCAAACGAAAAATACATTTATACATACTATTTTAAATAATACCGATATCAGATATTTTCATTATTCTTAATTTTCTTCGAAACCATATAATTATTGTTATGATAAATTCAAGTATACTCTCAGACATTCAGATGCACAATCATCTAAATAGAAATGGTTCACATTATTTAAACTATTATACTAATACACACACACACACACATACTTTTAAAAATTAACCTGATAATTTAAAGCGTGAATATTATAGATAATGTTCTAAATCACAAAATTATTTTTATATTAGAAATTTATTTGTTTTATTGACCATGAAAAGCAATTATAAAGCATTGCAATTTGTTAATCTATCTATGGAAATGTTTATATATCTTAAATGTTGTTTATTATATATGCTGTTAATATTTATAAAAAAAATATACTGATTAGTTTAATATTTTAAGTTAATATTCTATTAATTTTGTTATGAAAAAATAAATTAATTACTTTATATTTTGTTTTATAAACAATATTATTATTAAAATTTAATGAAAGTTAACGCAAACACAATCATTGTTATAAATATTTCCATAACCTGAGTACTTATTTTATCTATTTTTGTGTCATTATCGGAAATGTTCCTTATTGTTTTCTATGTAGATTTTATTATTATTATCTAGTAATTTCCAGTTTTTGATGTCTGAGTATTTTTACTTAGGATTTCTTCTGTATTTCTTTTAATTTGGTCAAAACAGTTGTTTTTAGAATATGTATATATATATATATATATATATATATATATATATATATATATATATATATTATATTAATTGTGAAACGGCCTAATCCTTTCCATCATTATAACATAAAAAGTACCACTTTCATTTATCATTTAACATCAAGTTACATTGTTATTTTTTTTTCAACATATGATGAAGAATAAAAGTTCGATCAAAAGAAAATAACGTTTATATATTTTATTCTAAACAAAATCCAGCACAATAAAATACACGAACAATCAAATAAAATCAACTATAAAACATTTAGTTAATCAAAACAATAAAAATCGCAATAATAACATGTCTTTTAATAAATTATCGTTTTTTACCATTAATTTTACTAAATCGATTCTTTGGTATTTTATCAAAAAATAATAATCCAGCGGCACGCTCTATACTATCGGGTGGAACCTAAAAAATACGTAAAACATGTATTAATACAAATTTTGTAAATTTTTTTTTTTTTTTTTTGTTAAAAAATAAGTGAACAAAAAACAATGAGTACTTGAAAAGATGTTAAAGGTACATCATCACCGATGACTTGATTTGGCATACAATAACATTCCAGATCCAATTGACCATCGGAAGTTTCGCCAACGATTATTTTATAAAAGTGAGTAGGAACGGCTACGTTATTGGCACCGATAACTTCGTATTTTACATACATTTTCCCGTCGGCTTCCTTTCTATTGTACAAAATTAAATTAGATAACTTTCGAATGTTCGATTAAAAATCAAAAATTAGAAAAAAAAACTATACGTACATATATTACCTCGGTAAATATAATGGTCCCGTACAGCAATAAACATTGTTATATGTGCGAGCTAATTTTCTTACATATTTCTCCAACCTATTCCACGAATCTCGATTGAATCCTTTACCCACCTTGAATCAATATTAAAAACTAAAATGAAATTTTATTACAAACGAAAACGAAAAGTAAACGTGTAACATTAAAATACGATAATTTTCTTTATATATATATATATATAAATATATAAACAGGTGGCTTTACATTTGCAACGTAGACATAAAAATTGTATAAATTAATCGACAAACCTGCGGTGCCATATTGCTTAAAAAAAATGTTTGATCAACATGTTTTTGAGCTACTCTATGATTTCCGGCTGCGGCCATATGTCCGCGATCAAATCCCGAACCTTTATAATCGGAATTTTGAGATCTGAAAAAATAAAACTTGAAATTATCATCAACAAGCACAAAATTAATCATTTTTAATATATACCTTATCTAATACTTTACCTGAAAAAATGATGCACACTTTCGTCCGGAGTAAACTGACATTTAGATCTATCTATTTCGTTATTACTCTTCACGGAATCCTTGGTCAAATGTTCAAAGACCCAATGAGCTATGCGATTTCTCCTATCGTAAGATAAAACGTAATCGTCGAAAGACCTAACGTTATCCAAACCGGGAAAGCCGTATTTCATTATTTGAGATACCTAAACGAATAAATAGAATCCAATAAATAAAGACATACAAATATATATATATCAATGTAAATTAGCAGACTCACTCTTGCAGGACCGGTGGCGATCATTTCCGAAGCGGGAATCGGAGTGGCGGCATTCACTTTTCCGATATGCGATAAATCGTCGAAAAATGAAAATTTCCTCTTGGAATTCAACACACTGTCTAGTATTGCTCTATCGCTATTCAATTCATTCTCTAATGCATTGAGAATACGTTTATTTTCACGGTTCGAACCGAGTATGTAACCCGAAATGGTAAAACCGCCCAAAGTTATAAATCTAGCGAACAGACGAGGCATAACGATTCGCCGAGCCCGACTCTTTCGAAACTAACCTATCACCGGTTACAGTCTTTCATAATATATGCAATCGGTCTAAAACACTCGTTTATGCGCCATGATCGTTTTCGTGTAATTTGTATTATATAATATATAGTCTGCGTGTTATTCAAAATATATATTCCTAATTTAAATTCTTTATTTTACAAAATAATTATGGTTTTATTTTATTATTACATTAACTCTTATACGAATAATTATTATAAAATTATAATTTTATAATAAATGAGATATAAATAAATAAATATGATGAATTCAGGTGTAAGTAAAATTTAAATATATATATATATATATATATATATATATATATATATATATATATATATATATATATATATATATATATATATATTTAAGCACAAGTTGTAGGGGTCGAAAAGTGCAACACTGGCCGTCACTTTGTTGTAATGAACTGTCGAAACAACTGTCAAACTTTATCACCCGATTTTGATTTTTCTTTATTATTTTGCATATAATTTTAACAGTAAAGTATTACTAAAATGAGCACGGAAAGGTGATATTTGAATTTGCACTTTGTAGTTGATTTTTTTTATTTTCAACGTTTTTATTATTTCTTTTATAATTGTTTGTTTTTATATTCAGCGATGTTAACCATTTAATGAAGGAGGGCGATGTGAAAAAGTTGGCCGACGGTTTTTTGCAAATATATCAACAGCCGCTAGAAAAAGTCTCGATTAGTTTGCGCGATCTGACGTTAGTATATAGTTCGCTTTTTATCCAAGAACACTATTCAACTTATTTCCATTATTGAAATAGAACCGTTGAACAATGTTACCTAAAATACTATATGATTTATCATTTATTTTTTAAATTAATTAACTTTCAAATGCTACGTGTAAATAAATGTTATTTTAATCGTGTTATGTTTGTTTTTTTACAGATCAAAACAAGAAGGTATGATAAATGCAATCAGTACAAAAAATCATCAATTAAATTTTGCATATAATAATGATGAAATGAAGAAAATGGTATAAATAAAAATATTTTATTTTATATATAATCCGTATTAGAATTAGTTGTATTATAATATTGTTTTATTTTAGTTTTCTGACATATCGCGCTGTAAAGATCAGCTTATATTGATTAAGAAACAAATGGTCTCTCTACATGACAGATCAATAAGACTGAAGGTAGGTTTAATATTATAAATATTTTGATTCCGTTTTTGTACTTATAATGTGATATTTTGAAATTACTTATTTAAATTATTATTTTAGTGTCGAACTCAAAACGTGTTAGGCTATGCTAAAAATCAACAAGCAGCACGATTGACAAAATTGGAAAATGAACAAAGACTCATAGGCGGCAATAAATCCTAACATATATATAACGAATCCGTCCATTTATTTAATTTTCTTTATTTAAATCTATCATTAAACGTAGTAAATAATTGAAAAAAATGTGATAATCAGAACTATATTTCTGTTGTATACAATTAACATCTTTAAGAAATAGGCTAAATATAGTAATAAGATTTAAGCACCGGAGAGCAATTATTAAAAGATGCCTGTAACTTTTACCAATTTTACTATTTAATATAGATATATTTTGTAAATAAATATGGGAAAATAAATCTGTTGTTAAAAATTGTCGAAGTTCATATTGAAATTATGAAAAAAAAAAACATTTTTTTTTATCATACTGTTTTACATAAAGTTAAGTTTTTAAGCAGGGTTTTTAATCATTCATAGATTATGTAAAATATCATTATACTATTTAAATAATATATTGTTGAAATAAAAAAAAATGAAGAAATAGAAATACTCGTGTATATTTTATATATCCGTTTGGACGTAGTACGATAATTTCTCAGCTATTCAGCTACTCGATGTGATTCCATTAGATTTCTTGTCAGGTCAATACATTATGTAGAAATATATTTTCAGTTTTAATTATATTTTATTATAGAACATAATTTAATAACAAGCATCCACTAAATTAATATACATATATAAAAAATATGTACATTTGATCAAGAAACAAACATCGACAATTATTTAAAAAAAATACATTATTACAAACAATGCATAATTTATATATATATATATTTATATATATATATATATATATATATATATATATATATATATATATATATATATATATATGTAATGGCACTTTCCTTAATATAAAAATAAATCGTTTTACATATAATGAAACACTGATAATATATTTTCAGGTATAAAATAAAATAGTAGTATAGTAACAAATTATACACATATTTAATTATGAGTTATTATGTTTTGATTAAATGATTTCACATCTAATGCAACGCAGTGTAATATTGTTTTTTTAGACTAGTCTTATATGCTATAAAAATATTTTTTATTTGTAAAAAAAATTATTGTAATTTTATTTTATTTTTATTATTTGCCATTGTTTAAGTACGATATTATTTTTCCATTTAAACAGAACATTTGAAAATTTTAGAAATTTATATTTATTTTATATTCTTATAAAGCAGGGATGTTTAAAGTTAAAGAAAAATGTGAAAAATGATGAATAAAAAGTTTTAAAAAAATTCTTATAATATAATTTAACAAGTGCAAATTAGTCACGCTGTCGCCATTTTGGACACCCTTGTAGAGCAATTTTGTAAATATAGCGATATACGAAAATATCATTCGCAATGGAATTCTTGTATTATTTGTATTTATGAAATAGAATTATATTAAATTACGCTCTTAAATTGCATTTATATACTTTCAAATATTAACATTTCTAGACCGACACATTAGACTAGAAATATATCTGATATAAATTTCACTTTAATTGTATTAATATAATATAAGCTCTTTAAGAATTTACAATTTCACAAACCGAACAAATATTTTCAATTTCATAATACTTTTTTTTAAACTTTATTTTAATGGCAGTATTATTTTACTTATTATCTCTTTTAATTATAAATATATATATATATATATATATATATATATATATATATATATATATATATATATATATATATATATATATGTTATACATTTTTACACATAAATTTGTTTATCCGACGACTCCGACTTTGTTTTCAACAGTATAAGGTCGAGCGCCGATTACGAATGATTCGATTTCGCATTCATTCTTTCCTCTGACTATTTTGAAGAATCCGTTTTCACCCCAATTTGGTCCCCAGCTGTTTGCAACCAACTGTAAAAATTAAATAATTTTCATTACTACGGATGGCAAATGGTAAACATTTAACATTAAAAATACACTAACCCAGTATTTGATGCCATTTTCTTCACCCCATCCAACTATTCTCACTGAATGATAACCGAATAAATGTGAACCATAATTAGATTTTTTATAAACACCATCCATATAGGAGAACATGTCTTGATATACCCTCATTGTAGCTGAAAATTAAATTATCGTTAAAAATAGAATAAATCAAAGGTTTAGAGAAACATAAAATACAAACCTTGAACTGGACCAGAATTGAGAATATCGTACATTATATCAGTTTCATTTCCGAGTCGATAAGCCGGTGATACAGTATAACGATTGATACGTTTCGCTGGTGAAGTCGGAGGAATACAGCCAGATCCTTTGAGAGTTTTAGTTCTCTTCCATGGTATAGTACATTGTTTTTCACCAGCCACATAAGGGAAACATTCCTCGTTGACGAGCCTATTTTTGTTTTTATATAAGATTATTGAAAAACTTTAATAATGAAATAAAAAATAAAATAAATTCAAAATACCCAAATTTCCTAGTAAATTGCCAAGCCACGTCCAAATAACCACCGTGACATGATTGTTGTCCTCGGTTATTGCAGGACAATAATTGTTGCGGACTCAACAAAGGTGTTTCTGAACCATCAGACATTATAACAAATCTATATTAGGACATAAAAAAAAACAGTTAAACATAATGTATGTTACTTAAAATTATTAATATAAAGGGATAAAATTATAATGCACCTATCGCTGGCTACGTCGGCTGTTGTAATAGCCCATGATGAACCGCACCATCCTTGATCCCTGATGTCTGCGATTTGACCTCGCCATTTATCCGAAGCCTTGAACTGACGCGGTAAAGTTTTCGGATCATATATAGGACGCAAAGGTATCATACCAAAAGTACTTCTTTGAGGCGTTAATGTACCTTAAAAGTTAAATTTAATTAATATTTATGGTATTCCTAAGCGACAACTGTCTACGACATTTAACATACTACAATATATATGGTATAATAGTTTACAAATAACTATATATGTATTTGGATTATACGATTTTTTTTTCTTTTACATTAAAGAAATATATTACCTAATCTTAGCGTTATTCCATTGGATAATTTATATCCCCAAAATGTTGAATAATTTGATGCCTTCCATGATATTGATGGATCGTAATTGACTTTGTTAATGAGCTCCGGTTCTATCATACATGCATCAGCTTCACAGATTATATCCAGTCGGCCGTCGATTTCAGCACATTTACTAAAAAAAATGTATTTAACAAATCGCAAATGCTTATATATAAAATTTCAATTCGATATTATAATATATTATTAAAATGATTAAATATCAAAAAATATTAAATAATATTAAAAAAATAACCGCAAATAAACCACAGACATTTTTTACAAAATCAATTCGAATAATAAAATCTCAGAAAAACCTCAATTATTCCACATTTGCACTCTTTTTTTTAATATTCACAAACCATAATTAATGTCCAACACGATTAAATTTAGACTGCGGTTAGAATAGTAAAATACTTAACTAATAAACATAGTAAAAAAAAAGTTAATTAAAGGAAGCAACATTATCATGAAAATTAATCACCTTCCGTTTTTTTTAATACCACAAATAACGTCACTCAGACATATGATGAATAAATAAAAAATACACATAAAATTAGAATAGTTTAGTCATATTTTTAGCTTTAACTAAAAAGAAAAATTCCACACTTTTAACACTTGTTACCATTCATTGCAGTTTTCTTTGGCTGTCTGACCGACATAATATTCTCTTCCTTTGTAAGGACATGTCTTGATCTCTTGTGGTCGTTCAGTGATTCCATGGCAGACACTCCAGAAATCAGGACAACAATCGTCGATTGTTCGATTACAGAAATCATCACAGTAACAAATTGTACCTGTGAAATTCACTATCAAAGTAATTTAAGAATATAAATAAATACAATGGTCGCATATATCATGTAGTAATTAGTAAAAATACATTTTTTCTTTTAAAGTTATGACTGTATACTTTTTCGTAAAAATATGTGATTTGATATTACATTATATTGAAAAACATAAAAATATGGATAATCTTTGGAATTCTAAATAAGCAATTTAAACATATGATGATCTAATATTCCAATAAGATTATAATAAATAAATTCAAGATCACTACAGAATATTTATAAGGATAAAAAATAATTTTACATAAATTATTAAATATTACTATAATAATAGTAATTTATAACGAATCAAAGGATATACATATTTTATGTGTTTTTGAAAATGTACCTAAAATTGGAGCCGAACATCTGTCTTCGCGACCTCTACAACATGAATCTGGTCTCGCACCACAATATGGTCCTGGAGGAAGATCCGGTCCTGAATATCCTATTACACTAGCTATAAGGGCGACAGCTGCTATCACCAATCCAAATCGCCAAGAGACACTAAAAAAAATAATAAAAAATATGTATCAAGAATTCCATGTAAAAAAATGTTTATTCTAATTAATTTTAGTTGATGTTTATAGTACAATCAATAAAAGATGAATTGTTAATATAATATGACCAGATTTTGATGTTGACGGAGCATGGACATTTTCAAAAAAAAGGGGGAAAAGTTTATAATAAAAAAAAGTTATTTACTTTTATTATTTACATTTCCAAAAACATCGCTTCTACTTCTTTAAACTGAAATACCGTAGAATAATCATCGTATTAACATTCAAACTCGCTAATTTATCTATATAACTTACAAGAAAAGAAAAAAAAATATTAATTATAACTGGTCTATTAGTTAATCTGGTATAACATCGACTTCTGAATTTTAGCGATAACAAACACACACTCACAGAAGATAATATGTATCTAATATTTGTAAACCGAGTATTATTATTAAGATTAGCAATTTGCTTATCTAATCTAATGCAAATTTTTATAAGTAGCAATTAACCCAAATTTAACAGCCTAACACAATAAAAATTATCGTCAAAAAAAATACATAGCTAGTGAGTTTTTCGATATAGTTAGTTAGTATATTATTACACTAAGCGGAAATATACATAGAGAAATTTAATTGACGATTATAATAAACCTTTACACGGCAATAAAAAAATCGTACCGAGATCACACTAATGCATTCCGTGAAATTTCAAAATTAGTGAATTTTTGGCAACAAATAGCCTCCCTATTCATCGGGCGTGACCCCTTACTTATTATTATACATAAGAGAACTTTGAAGCGTCGCTGAAAGAACTCAATGTTATCACATAAATCGAGATTGGAAGAAGCGTTAGCATAAATTTGAAGCAATTTTGAATGAATATAGTAAGATTTTTTACAAAGGACTATAATTTTGTAATGGTTATCATTATCCGAATGCAACAAAAGTTTGCCCTTTCTTTTATAACGACAGGTATATTGAATTTCACGCTTTGCAATCGACTATGAAATTTTTACAATACTAGAAAAACAAAAAATGTCGACTATTTCTGTTCCATTTTTTTTTTCAAAAATAAATGTTGCAGAATGCTGTAATAGCGAACTGCAACGATTTAAATCTGACCGACCGTGACCGAGATCTTCTATAGAACAAAACTGGAAGCTTACAAAAACAGATAACGTGTGGGCTGTTTGTTTCTTGGTCGCTCATTGTCAACAGACAAGACTAAAAGAAAAAAATACAAATTATATATATATATATATATATATATATATATAAAACATCACACGCTCGGTAAAAATATATTTGCTAAATTTAAAGCAACTCGCGATGTTAAAGAGTGCAAAAAAAAGTTACCAAATTTACATGTTTCGTGTCACGTTCTTGGCTTTTGTGCATTCGTTTACCGTTTCTTTTTTTTATTTGGACAATTTACATCACTTTTCTCGTTCATTATTGTCAGTGAACGTTTAAAAGTCAACACTGTGCGATATATAAAAAAACAAGTCAAAAAACGGTCTGGAAACTCAAGCGGGTCTATTTTTTTCCTCTCTTTACTTTAGTCATTCATTAGTGGTATCGATTTACGAACGTTTTTCGTTATACGTCAAAATAAACTTACGCCTTACAAAATAATAACAGAGGACACGTATTCTTGAAATTCTTTTTTTTTTATTATTATTATTTCAACGATTACTTATAAAAAAAGTAAATAAACGAAAACTCTGTTTAAAATAATTCAAAATCAAAACATCATTTATTAATTTATTTTTTAAATAATTTAGGAAATTTTTAAGAAAAAAGTAAAATGTCAAAAAATATTGCGCAGGTGAAATAATGACTAGATGTTTAAGTTTTGATTTAAATACAAAATCATACAAAAATATTTTGCAATTATATTATATACACTTTCGTCAATATTTGAATTTTTGACTTGTATTGTAGATATTTTAAATACAAATACTTTTATGAGTGCAATTTATTACTACTTTCAGTAACAATATGTACATAACACAATAATACTTTTTATCGCCATAAATTAAAAAGTATTTTTTATATTTTTCTTCAAATTTGAAATTCATTTTCAAATTTGAATTATTATATAGGATTTATTTTTTGAACTCTATGGTAAATATAGAATACAACTACTACTACTGCGATCAAAAAGTAAAGTGAAATTGTCATTTAAAACTCTCGGGCTTTAAGAAGGCGGGTAAATTGTATTTTTTTTCTAAGGAAGATAGTACTATCTATAATATTTGCTAAGCGTCTGTTTGTCAAAAGGTTTAATTATTTCCGAGTTACACGTGTTTTTACAACTCTCGATTCCTTCATTACGATAATGCACTATGTCAAACTGCATTGGTTCTTCGCGACTTTTTTACCAAAAAACTCGACTCATATCCTACCTCAACCACCGTATTTGCCTGATTTAGCTCCGTGCGACTTCTGGCTATTCAGCAAACTTAAAAAGCTAATATGGGAAAGCCGTTTTGATACGATTGAGGAGATAAAAACCGAATCGAAGAAAGTCTTGAAGGCTATACCGGAAATAGACTATTACGATTGTTTTGGGGACTGGAAAAAGCGTTGGCAAAAGTGCGTTTTATCGAACGGGGATTACTTTGAAGAGGATGAAATTGATTTAGAAGAATAAATAAAGAATTTACATTTTATAAACAAGTTCACCTTACTTTTTGATCACAGTGTTATGTACAGTGTTTGATCATTAAAAAAAATAAATAAAAATTGATATATGTATGTTATTATATATTCTTGTACTCTTCTTGTACAAAAGTCGAATACACCGCCTTAGAAATATTACAATATTTAATGATTTCATATTTGGAGAATTTAATAATTAGTCATCGTATTGATCATAATAAAATGTTTACATCATTAATATCCATCAACTATACAATAGTTTCTATATGATATCTGAATATATTAACAAAATATGAATAAAAATGATTCACGGAAGGTCAAGAATTTAATAGAGGTGATGTGGACGATAATAATGATAATATTGATAATGAAGACGATGATGTAAATGAAGACGACGACCCAGACGTTTTGTTATGCAAAACGGTATACACTCGATGTAACGCGATGACATCACGACATTAAAATATATTAAAGAAACGGTTTTCCGATTACATTAAAAAAAAAATGTCATCGAGAGAGAAGGCTTTTCAAAAATCGTCGAAGATCACGCGCCGTTTTTATGGCGTTTCGTGAGTGACTTTCGTGTCTTAAACACGAAAAAATGTATAAAAAGACATTGGTCCGGCGAATATAAAACAGACTGATTTCACATGGAAGAAACTTATTTTAAAGCTACGACGATAAGAACGTGAAGAAATTATTGTTGAATAAAACGCTTTACAATTTAATTATAATACACAAATATTCTTCTATTATAATTCTATTCTGTTATTGTTGTGACTTTTTTTTAGTCAAATAATAATCCACAGTGTCAAATTTAAGGTAAATGGCATTTAATTCTACTTTTTATGTCTAAAACGCTGAGTATGCAGTGAAAAGATAAATAGAGAAATAGACTAAATTATTTTATTCAATATCGACGAATGTTATTAATACAATAAAAAATAGAGTGGTATCTTTAAACTGTTATTCATAATATTTGTTTAGAGAAACGATCGCGTTTTACGTATTGTAAAGAGTGAATCACAACCGATATTTTATTCCAATTGGATTTAATCCAAGGTGTGTAAGTTTAGTAAGTGCGTTTCTACATCTCGATAATTTTTAACAGGATCTATACGCAAATATGCGAATTCGTATTGTGCGTCATCGCCACTAAAATTTCTTTCTAAACTACTTTTTTATTTTTAAAAACTTACACGAGTGAAAACGGTAAGTTAGTCATGAATAGAATGAACAAACATACGCAAGCATAATTTAATATGTGGTATATTATTGGAATTTTATAATCGATAGAAGCACGCAGATAAACGAATCTTGCGAAATGCGAGTGTTGTAAATGAAGACATTACAAACAATTGACATGAAAAAATATCTATCACTTTACTAACGGTTCACTATTATTATTGATGATGACATATAAACGCTGCTGAGAAGGGATTTGTTACGAAGGGTCAATTTTTCGAAATGGAACATGTAATAAATTTTACGATGCGAGGCACCGAAATCGTCCAATGTTGACAAATTTACGACTGAAAGGACTGGTAAATTTTCTAGTAACTATCGATCTTTGAATGAGATCGATATAGTATTTGATAATATACTATATTTATGTTATAATCTAAATTTACTTTTGATTTCAAAATATTAATTATTCGATTTATTTAAAATTAAGCAGATAAACTATATTCTAAATTGCAGTTCGTTTATTGTAAATTTATAATAATAAAAAAATATATAGTCAGCGTGTAAAGTATTACAAAGTAATTTTGAAATTATGAAAGACAAAATACGAAAACTCCTTATAGAATTAAACACCACGGTTTCACAATGATAAATTGTTAAGAATTAAAATTTAATATTTTTTCAATTTTGTAGAATATTATTGTAATTAGTTTGATACCTTCAGTAATATATTAAGCAGACATACGATAATAAGATGATGTGATATTTAATATTTATCACGAAAATCCTGTTTTTTTTTTTAATAAATGATTTAATTGGTACAAGTCTAGACAAAATATCGTGCAAAACTGGTTATGGAAAATTGATAATGAAGCCGAGTAAAATTCGAATATACTATGTAATATAATATGAATAGGAAAATAACGCTAATAAAAGTTAAATTAATTAACACCGTGGAAAGCGGATTGTCCGCCAAGCGAAATGGAAACAGATCTTTACAGTACAGGACCTGAAGTTGGATTCGCAAAAATGAAATTGAAAGTTCAAGGTATTGTTGAAAATACCATAGACATTGTGTGTTGTGTTGTTTATTTATTTTTTTAATTTCTAAAGATACAATAAACGGAACAATCATGTGGCGAAAGTGGAACATGAAATGATGTAATATAATTTGGTGCCAGCGAATTATTCGCGTGCCAAACATCGTATTGTGGAACACCTCGCTCAAATCTTCTCTTTTTCTTCTTTACTCGTTTAAATCTGATGTATTCAATATGCATACGTGTGACTGTAAAAGCTCACATTATATTTCACATTTCTAGGCCATGACGATACGGCACTTGTGTACAATATATAAGGCATTTTATTGAATCGAACTGACGTAAAATTGATAGGCATTTCGAAATCTTCCAGAGGCGTAAATCGCTGAAAGAGTTCATTTTGAGTGGATGACGCGCATTCATTTTTACTGAAAATTTTAACTACTGAGAATCTCGTCGATGTAACAAAATGTCTTTTCGTGCTTTTTTTTTTGTTTCATTCTTCTTCTACTTTTTTTCTAGTCTAGTCTGTCTGTTTTAGATTTTTAGATTGTTCAGCGTACGATTTACGATGTATTGTTTTCGTTTTTATATCGGATTAGTCAGAACTTTACACTAATCTGGCTCGGACGGGGTATTTAAAAATTTTAATATTGGAAATAAAATAGTAAATCTTAATTATTACATTGATTATAATTATAATTATTTTATTTTTTTATTAATTTTTTCAAGAAAAAATCGTTAATGAAAATTTTGGGAATTTTCTGAATATAACAATATTAAAATATTCTATTTAAATCAATATGAAAGAATTATGTTGAAACTCTTGAGTTGTGTTTATAATAATATTCTGGCATTTATAAAATATTTGCATTTCAAAGAGAATATATTATTGCAGATTGCAATGTAACACTTGAAGTTACACGAAAACTTATTAATAAGTTAAAATAAACTTACGAAACTTATTTAACCGTGAAGCTTAAATTTAACTTTTAATTACAATTATATACACACATATATATATATATATATATATATATATATATATATATATTTCACAATAAAATCATAAAATGTATAAAACCATAATACAATATATTTTGAGTTATTTTTGGATTTAATAAATACTAAGACCTACTACAATCATAATGAAAAGTAAATTCTTATACCTCCTAATAAGGAAAATTCAGAATAATATTTGCACTATATATATTTCAATGAGATCTTCAAACAGAAAGTCAAACATTAAAAATGTCTAAATTACGCTTAATTCTGTATAATCGATTAATTAATTAATTTGTGAATGGTTTAATGCGATCCATAATAAACGGCTATTATACAGTTATTTATAATATATCTCACGGCTAAAAATATATCTATTATAGTCAATAATTTATGTACGCCGGTATCTTGATCATGATCAAAAACGATAAAACAGAGTGTAACACAATAACGACATAAATTTTAAATGAGATTTGGCCCAAAGCGACAAACGAGCGTCTAATATAATTCGAAACGCGACATTCTCGTACAATATCGAGCTCTTTTAAAATATCGCTCAATCTACCAGAAATCTCTCGTCTCTTCACGAAAATCGGCGATTCTCAAACTGCATTCACAACACAATAAATAACGTTCGAATTAACGAGACGCATAGTCGTTTCTATGGCACCATTAAAGAGGATTTATAAACTTCGGATTCTTCGCGATGATCTCACCGCTATTCGATTTATTACAGTAATTAGAATTTAAATAAAATCAAATATTGCATTCGCTAACGCCGGGCTTTTACACGGATGTAAACAAAATTAATTAACGAATAATACAGCGTTAATAAAATTAAATCACAGGATCAACGAATGTCAAGGATGTTTTTTTTTTGTAACTAAATAAAAATTATATGACTCGTGAAAATGCTCTCATTATATTATTTACAACATAATGCAAATTTAATTATTTCAATTCTAAATCCAATGAAAAATTGAATCGTAAATACTTTACAATGCGTATAAAATAAATTTGTTTTGTATATAATATAAAAATCAAAACGGATTTAAAATAAAACAAAACACATTTAAAGTATTAAAATCGTGACTAATCGTCTCTAAAGTTGTCGGCTGACAAATTGAAGTAAAATTGAATTGTAAATGTTGAAATATTTTATAGAAAAACAAAACGTAATAAATTGATATACGGTATATTTTGAGTTGTGATAGCGTTTATATGTGAAAAAATGTTTTAATTTATATATATATATATATATATATATATATATATATATATATATATATATATATATATATATACTACGGTAACTATTATTTTTGTATCAAAAAACAGGACAAATAATCAGTCTTTTAAAATTATAACAAATTAAATTTGAGTATAATTTAAATTTTATTGAACATTTATGCTTAATAAAAAAGAAAAAAAGTAGCGTCTTATATAATAGCATTGTCCTGCTAAAAGCAGTACGAATGGTCACCGTGATAAATACAGATACGAATTAAAGCGAAACCCTTTTATGTTTAATTTGCTTTCTAATTAAAATCGTGAAAAATGATAATTAAACGGGTGAAAGAATTCAACAATAATTTGGAGGTCGAATCAGTAATAGTACAATTTATATGAAATAAATTAATTAATATATATATATAATATGCATAATTTTGTACTCGGTTCACGTGTAAGTTTTAACATATTTATGCCTCGTGCTTTGTGCGTGTCTATTATTGCACAAGCCGGTGAGATCATTCAGGTGCTCAAAAGCGTTCAAAATAAACAAAATCGAATTATGTCATCGCACAATCGCAAAATAACAATAACTCGGCCGTTATTAAACCGTTTTAAGACCGATAATTACGAATTACAAAAAAAAAAAAAACGGAATGAGTAGAAAATTAAACAACAATCGTTTCGATCGAGTGCGAATTAATTGCTTATTGTTGTTCGAGAGATTCTATTAGATTGTATGTCTTAATGTTTGCCTTGCGTATTCCTCACAAAGGATATTTTTAAAATTTATGCTTCGCTTGGGGTTTCTAATTATTAAATACGTTATGTTATGCCTGAAGGTGAAACTGACTTATTTTACATTGTATTTATCATTCGTTTAGATCGTAAAATTTGCATCGTTAAATTTATGTAACATATAAAATATCAATAATACATAGACTTAGATGAATTCTGTGTTTAACAGATATATTTATTTATAAAAATTCAGAAGAGTTAAAAAAATTTAAAAATATATTAAGAATAAATATCGGCTACCTTCCAAAAATTTCATATTTAATTATTTTATATATATATATATATATATATATATATATATATATATATATATATATATATAATTCATAGGAATATAAATATAATTAATAAAAAATATATTTTTTTAATATTTAATAAGATTTTGAATATTTTTGATTTTTTATTAAGAATTAAATATTATTGATTGAAATCTTGTTTCTTTTGAAATTAGAAATTTATAAATAAATATTTAAATGTCAAATTTGGAAAAATCTATACAAAATCTAAATAAACAGTTAATAAAATATACTTAATGAATTCACAAAAAAAAGATAATTTTCTTTAGCTACTTAAAAATAAAATAAAATGTTGATTTTAAAGCGTAAAAAAATTGTGGTTAATATTCACGATAAATTATTTATTTCAATTTTTAAAAAGGAAAAGGTTAAAATTATACGTTGAATATTCAAGACGCTTTTTTTAATACATTGTTAATATATAAACCATTAATCAAACCATACAAAAATCTTATAAATAAAATCAGAAAAACAGCAATTTGCTAAATATTCAATAGAAGAAAATATAATATTCACCGTGATAATATATTACTATATGTTTTCCGGTAGCAATATATTATATATATATATATATATATATATATATATATATATATATATATATATATATATATATATATATGATAGTATAGATTATTTTTCAAAGAAACTGGTAATTATCGAACCATAAAAATCGAAGTAATATATAATTAAACCAATATTGATAATTGTAAGACAAACAAAATAGTCAAATACACAAAGAAATCAATGAAAAACATTTATTATAATTAAACGTTACGGGAGTGGGTCGATAATTAACGCGTTTAAACAAACTTTTTCAAGTGACGCATGATTGATGGGGTTGCCATAGGCGATTAAAGTGTATAATACGATTTTCTTGTCATATCATTCATTAAAAGCAATAACAAAAATTAAATATTTTTTGCGGTAAATTAAAAATAGAAGAGTCGTGAAATATTATTTCCATAGACGCATATTTATTATATAATTTATGTTGTAAATCACACAGTTCAAATAAAATTATATATATATATATATATATATATATATATATATATATATATATATATATATAAATATATACAATAAATTTATATGTAAAATATTCGATTCATTTTTTTTAATATTTTCAAATTAACTCTGTTTCGAGTTTTTGAAAGAAAAATAACAGACGTTCGTAACAACATAATAATAAAAAAAATTGCAAAAGTGCCTCGCCATTTTATTTCTTTATTCTGTCATTTATTTTTGACCTTATAACATGACAGGACAGGATGATTTACAGCTCGCCAATTTGAAAATTAATTTAAAAAGCAAAATTCAATAATTCTATAGACGGATCCAATAATCGTAAAATTATGATATATTAACAATAATGATACCGAAATATGCAACAACATTCGATTATTTCAACGTTAATTCTATTAATAAAAAAACACATTTTAGTTTTTAATAGCATAATTTTTTGAAGTTAAATTGTTTATATATATATATATATATATATATATATATATATATATATATATATATATATATATATACACCAAGATTTTCTACGATAAAATACATTATATAATAAAAATGTTATATTCAAATGGGTAATAAATAATTCAATAGTGAAGTCAGATAGTTTATATTTGATATTGTCGCCAAACAGAATTCGTGATGTCGAGAAAGCTTCCTTGTTAAGATATGTATCTCTGAACTTTCAAAGCTTCAACATTTTCCTTTAGCGCTCGTATAACCAATTGTTGTATATTGATGTTTATTTATAGGCTTAAAGTTAAAGAATATTAAACTGTCTTTAAACCCGTTGTAAAAATATATAAAATTAATGTTCATTGGAATTTTGTTAACGTTGGAAATGCAAAGAGTAAAATAAAGATTGAATAAAAAACTACAACAATATTCTTCGTTTTTGTGATATAACGATATATAAAATAAGAACTCAATAACCGGCATAGAATTTATAATAAATAAAAAAGATTGTGAAAAAAATCCTGTCTGGAACATGGAATGGACAAAGAAAAAAAGGAATATAAAATTAAGAGTCCTCTGGTAAATATTTTTTCAATTTTATTTTAAACGTTGTGTTGGGAATCTTTGTTACATGTCAGGAAGAAAAAAAATGGAACCACAATATCGCAGCTATTTTAAAAGATTTTCTTACTTTTTAAACTCGCATTGACACACAATAATAGTAAAGAAACCTTGTATTTTATTAGGAAAAAAACCAAGCAAAACCATTCTCAAGGCACAGGTGGGCGCTTTTTATATTTCTTCTTATTTATTTTTAATTTTTTCTCTACTGAATTTTTCTGAATATAAAAGAGCATTCTTTGTATAAATATTATACTCAATAATATGGATTATAATCGCCATCGAACTCCAAATCTACAGATTGTTTGGATATTTTTTTCATTTATAATATGACTCACATGATACATTTTTAAATAAGTATATCTCTACGTATGAGTAGAGATGAATAATTGTAACAACTCAAATTATAACCGAACAGCAATCGCCAATAATAATGTTGACACATAAAAAGACAGCAATAATATATATATATATATATATGGTAAGCGTAACAAAGCGTTGGTTATTCTTTAGCTTTTATGCGTTTCTAACACCGATAATATAATCATAAACGCGTGTCTAAAGGTGTTATTTATGACCGCGGCTAACTTTTGTTAATCTATATGTTAAATATGGCTATTAACGATTATAATAGTTAATATAAATATTGCGTTTATGATGCTAATAGCTCAGGTATGCATTATATTACATTTCGAAGTTGAACTTTTAACCGCGCTGTCATATTTTATAGTTACATGTCACATCGATGACGTTAATAGGTCACGGATGAAGTGTTATAATGTAAAATAGTATAATAATGATTTTTTTGTTGAATATTTTAAAATAATAAAATGATCCTAGTGTCATTACAATTTGTATCATGTTTTTTTCCTATAACTAATATTATCGTTACCAATAAATATATATATTGAACAAGTAACGTTTTTTATAAATATTTGAGTACGTATATCACAGCAATTTACGACCCCAAACAGGAGATCCGTTCTAGAATAGAACAAGCTATAACGCAATTCATAGCCACGAAAAAGTTTTTGACGTGGAATTAAAAGTACGTCCCGGAACCGAAAAACGTTTGCTAAGTATATCTTTTGCCCGACAAAGTAGCAAATGAGGAGGTTTTGGAGAAAATGAATAAAATTCCAGAAATACTAAAAACAATTAATTCGAGGAAAATACAATACTATGATAAATACATGCTTCTTCAGATAATTTTAGAAGTAAAAATTCAGGGGAAAAGATCAATAGGAAGATGTCAAAACTCATGGCTTAAAGATCTTCGTCGTTGGTGCAACTGTTCGTCAATAGAACACTTTCGAATACCTGTGTCGAAAGTTTCATTAGTCGTGTGGATCGCCAACCTTCCTGAGGAGACGGCGTGAAGAAGAAGAAGAAGAAGAAGAAGAAGAGATATTACTGTACTGACCCATAATAACTTTTTTTTTAACAGAAAATGTTGATATTTGATTTAAAATTGAATACTAAATAATAAAAATTCATTTGTTGTATAATGAAATCTTAACGTAATTGAAATGAAGGAAGAGTTTTTGCGTCTGGATGACATAGTGATCTGGTGTCAGAAGTCAAGAAGTGTCGGATCACGGTTCTGACTGCCGATGTCTGAGGATTAATCGACGGTCATTGGACTAATTATATCCGCATTGGTGAATCGTGATCACGAACCGATTTTTTTAACATTACATTTCTCTAGCTAATTAATATATGTACATATTTCTATTACATAATTTCACTCGATATTACTTTTAAAGTATGATTTCATAGATAGATGCAAATAAAATACGAATAATCAACATCGCGACTAAATTGTCACACCATCTATTTTATCAGTATTTTTTAATTGGAAAAAATATACTATATTTATACGACGTTTTCGTGTAAATTATATATTTACACAAAAGGTTAATAAAGCCTTGGATACTCGATGAAAATAATCCAAATGTTACGTCATCGAAATGTTGAGAAATATATGAAAAACCTAGACCTGAATATTGAAAACGGATGACACAATATATAGTATAATATATAATATACAATACTCGGATTATAATAAGAAAAGACATAAATAAATAAATAAAGCTCTCATATCCCGAATCCATAAAACGTGAAACGTTTTCGATTTTGACCGAACTATTAAAAAAAGCATTTAGGCGATTTTAATGACAAATTGTCGGTTTATTTTATGGCATTGAAAGTGGATTTCGATTTATTTTTGACGTTTTATTTATTATTATTTATTATACGTGGAAAAGTGTCGAGTTCGGATTAAATAAGCTTTATTCACTCTTGACATTTTATAAACAAATTCGCCTTACGTTTTGATCGCAGTGTTATTATTAAATACGACTTTATAACGAATTATTTATAAATTAAATGTTGATTACGTGAAAAAAATATGTAAGTATGGTAAATAAAAATGTCCGTAATTAATTTTTATATTAATTTACGTTAACTTGCTAATTTATAAATAAATGTATGTATAAATAATTAGAACAATGTAAAATAATTATCGAACAAGTCAGGGTTAACCGGTGCGTATTTTAATTATTTTATCGTAATTTATATTTTATAGTACATATTATTTCTTTTCACTAAGACAGTTCTTTTAATTTATGATCGTCGTATATAATTTTTATGTTAAATTAAAAAGAAACGATATACAAAATTCGCAATAAAATGCTATTTGATCCATAAATAATAATGAAGAAATATCTTAAAATTGAAGCGGAAAATAATGTGTACAAAAATATTATGAGATATAATTAATAAACCATTAAAAAAATTTATCGACACTAGAAAAAAAAACATTGAAATTAAAAACTCCTACATTACTTTAAAATTTGTTGTTCTAACCACAGTTTATACTTCTCTAAATGTTATATATAAGTATTATATAAATAAAGAGCAATGTAAGAATTTTATAAATACCAACGCTTTTACCAGTCCTCGAAAAAGTCGGAATAGTCTTTTTCCGATATAGTCATCAAGACCTTCTTCGATTCGGTTTTTAATCGCAGTTTTTCAATCGTGTAAAAACTGCGCCCCCCTATTGGGCTTTCGAGTTTGCTGAATAGCCAGTAAGTTGCACGAAGCCAAATCAGACAAATACGGCGGTTGCGGAACCAAGAGTTGTAATAACACGTGTAACTCGGAGATAATTAAACCTTTTGACAAACAGATGCTTGGCAAATTTTATAGACAGTCCTATCAACCTAGGAAAAAAATTACAATTTACCTGCCCCGGAGTTTCAAATATAAATTTGACCTTACTATTTGATCGCAGTAATACAAACTTAAAGTATAAAATATGTTCAAATAAAAGATTGTGAAGCCATTTTATAAATCCAAAATTTACTTTCATTTTTCAATGTTTATTTAACTCATGTTCTAATTATTATGTTGGATCGATTAAAAAAAATATTTGGTTAAAAAACTCGTTGCTTAATCCGAGTTTTTCTGATTGCTTTATTTACACATTGATAATTTCTTAGAAAATACGCTTCATTTTTATCATATAGAAAATAATTGGATTTATTTTGCTTAAAACGTCCACCAAAAAAATAATTTTATTTTATATAACATATATATAATAGTATAATTAAATCAATTTCAAATTCTCACACGAATAAACAAATATATAATATAAGAACGATTTGTCGTTTTGAAATATCAACGAAATAAAATCGTTTTAACGATCGAAACGCGAAATGTCAACAAAATAATAATATTAAAATAAACGAAAAAAACATAGTAAATTTTTCGTATAAACTCTTCGCAATAATAATAATTCTAATAATTAACATCACCTACATTATACCATATATGTATGTAATAAATTGACGAATTAAAAAACTAAAAACTACAGAGACATCGATAACTTGGAAAAATATAATTGGAACCAAAATGAGTGAATTCTGAAAAATTAACAGTTTAGATACCAAAAATTAAGTGCTAACCGTTTTATTTTTTCTGTGCAATAACTGATCTATAATGGTTGTTTCCGCATTACTTAATTTATTTGGCACAATATCGGCTTTCGCACTTTAACAGTAACATATATAGTTATGTAACATATTTAGAAATTCCATAAAAATACATTCCATCTTTGATAAATATTCATCTAACGACGCGCATCGTTTGTTGTTTATGAATAAAATAAAAAGAATTGATAATCCACACTCGAAAACTATGCACACAAAAAAAAGTTGTAATAGAAGAATTTTAATTCGTTTAAGCAATGTAGTGTTCAATACGAAAGAAAATTCAAGATGCCAGAATGCAACATAAATTACATAAAGGTCATAGTTCTCAATCGAAAATAAACGAACCATCGTCTATTCGTTACAATTTTTATTAGACATTTATTAGGTTTACATTCAATAGAAATTTTATTCATGAAAATCGGAAATCACAACAAAAACAAAAAAAAAATATTGAAAACATCATCAATTTTTAACACATTCAAACATAATACAAAACAAGTGATCTTACAGTGGCGATAAGAAAATTTGAAGGTCGTTAAAATATTTATTAAAAAAAATCATTTTATCAGAGAAGATAATTAAAATTCATTCATGAAAATTGAATCAAAATATTTTTAATGTATTTTATATAGAAAAGAAAATTATCTGAGAGCATACAATATTTGCTAATGAAAAAAAAATCCTTTATAATTTATACACACTATATTTATTAAAAATGTATCAAATATGTAATAGCAATGCGGAAGAATTTCACAGATAAAATGATAAACCTCAATGTTAGTATGCCAAGTGCGCCGGTTGAGCTTTGAAGAAGGTCACGATTCCTCAAGTTATGAGCTCAAACGGTTCAAATAGGCAATCTTCAATTTGCATCAGAGCATTATATATTATTAAATACGCCAGTATCCTAATATTGAAACAATCGCACGTGCATATAACATGTCAAGTATGTACTCAAATAATAATAATAATAATAGATCAACCTTCGTGCACCGTTAAGTTTTCAAACGGGCCGACTTCAGATATTGCCGGTTTAACTAGATTTTGCACGCTTTAACTAGTGAATGTGGGTCCGCGTTTCGAAAAGCTGACCTCAACCGTGACAAATTGATTGTCTCACTTCGAATAGTTCGATATTTGTCAACCAAGGTCGGCTAATGAGTGCACAAATTCAATTTTAATCTTGCGTTATATATGCTGAATAATTTTTACATTGTATGTTTGTAAGCCAAAATTAATAATTGATCACTGATAAGTTTCAGGGGACTATATATTATGAAATCTCCCCGAGTGAATTGAACTTTAAAATTCATAAATATTGTACAATACAATGTTAAATAGTTGGTCACTAGAATGGAAATGTGAATGCCCACATTTTATTGTAGTGACATTTATCAGATGAATATGAATATTTGTCAGTGTGGCAGTTTGAGAATTGCAGAGGTAAATATCGTTACGGTAACCATTATTTTTGTATCAAAAAATAGGACAATGAGTTAAACAATCTATAAAAAATATTAAAATGTTTATTAACACGAAATCGATTATTACAAAACAATTGTCATATAATATAGCCCATATTCGGCCAAAACTGAGCGACTGTAACTCTTGTAAATAGAACAATATTTTGTCGTTTAAAATTACAATATATTAAATTTCATTGAAAGACAGTGACTTTAAAAATAGTACTGTCCTACCAAAACAGTACGAACGGTCACCGTAAATATCGTCGAATTATTAGCATAACAATCGACATAACGAGTAATGGAATCATGTAAAGATGAATTTACACATGCAGATCTCAGTCAAACAGGAAGCGAATTCGAAATGCAAAATTCATGCATAAAACATGTATCATTAATAATAAATAATAATGGGACAAAACAAATACGAATATGTTAAACGAAAAATGCATATTGACGTTATAAAATAACACGTTTTCTCGATAAAACCTGTATGTCGTCAATTCATTAAAAATAATTTAATATCCAGACAATCGTCGTCTGTTTAGTATTATTTTTTGCCAAACGTGTGTTTAAATTTTATTATCTGCTATTACCATAATTGTCAGCAGAAAAAATTACATTTTATCTATGGCAAATGGTGGACAATTATTTTTTTCTGGTCAAAGCCCACATAACGCAATTCGGTTCGAATAATGCCATAAAAAATATAATTAAAATAGCACAAATAATTGATGAATTGTAAAATTTAAAACTCGTTCATCTAAATACGATAATAGGTAATATAAGTTGTGATGCAATTCATGTTAACGTATAATATACAACATCATATCTATTTTGACGCTTGTATTGATTACATATAATAAAAAAAAACGTAATAATAAATAAAATAAAAATATTTTACAAATACACAAGTGCCGTTAAGTAAAGCAATGCATAAAAAATACAATAACGCTAACATTAAATGATATAAATATTTGATTTACATGTTATTATGGAAAGTATTCTTAAGAAATCGCAATAAATATATATATTATTTAATTAGAAAAAAAAATGCGCAAACGAAATAAAATAAATTTGTTTAGATTAGAGACTCGTATAAATTGCCTGTGAACAATATCATTGTTGTTTTAAGATTTTGTAATGTTCACATACCAAAAAAAAAAAAAAAAAAAAAAATGTTTTTAGGTCATATTTGTATTGTCGGAATATTTTTCGATTAATTCGATTAAAATTGTGATTTTTCAGTTTTAGTCTTCATGTAAATATTTCGTTTGGTTTTTATGGATCTGAACACGATGCAACATCAGTCATTGATTAAATACAAATTGCGACATTTCATTTCAATTCATCTCATCATATACAATAATATAAAAGTGTGCGGGGGCATCAATAACACGTGAACAAATAAACCCACACACGTCGTCTATTTTCCTTTTTTAATTGGAATAAGAGGACACATATATTTTAGCTCGTCGTTAGTGGATCGTTTAATTGCTATTGTAAAATTATTTAAAATATTATAATATAAAAAACTGTTTGAAACATGTTTTTTTACATCGATAAACTTGTCAGATTATACAAAGTATGCGTTCTGAAAAAAATGTTCAATACGAGCAAAAAAATGTACAATTTAGGATGTCACTTTAGAAAATTGCTAAACGAGAGATAAAATTTCACTATTAATGATACCATTAATTTCCTTTATTATCGTTGCAATTAACATTAATTCTAGTAGAGACTAATATTTCTTGCGTCAATGACATTTTTTAAGACAGATATCTCGTCAGCCAAGTACTTTCAAAGTGTATAGCTATGTGATATAACACTGTGATCAAAAAGTAAGGTGAACTTGTTTATAAAATGTAAATTCTTTATTTATTCTTCCAAATCGATTTCATCCCCTTCAAATTAATCACAGTAGTACTTTGAATACAACCAAAAAGTGACTTTATATAATAATGTATATGACTCATAATAAAATATAATTAAGTTAAGTGAAATAAAATTTTAATAGCGTGCAAAAAATGTGTGTTGACACATTTTACAAACAGAGTTATCAAAGAATTTTTACTGTGTGTGTACGCTTTTTATTAAATTTTACCAGATAATGTTTTAGTTTACTCCAACACACATACAAATTAATATTTGATGATGTTTCGTTACGTCTATAAAGTGCATAATACATTGAAACAGTTTTCATTTTACACTAGAATAGAAATAATAATAATAATAAAACATATAGAAAATTTTTAGATTTAATGAAAGGAGATACACGAAAATGGGCAATTTATTTTAAACGCGCTCATTATATATCCAAACCGTATTTTATTTGATTACACTGCGAATTTGTAAAATATCGTTAATTTCATAAATCAATAGTCAATTTGAGAAAAAAAATCGACATGAAATTAACGTCAATTTGCATTATTTTAATGTATATACGATATCGAATTATTTTTGCCCACCTCGAATATCGAACGTTGAAACGTTGACGTAATTATTTAATTTAACCACATATATAATGATAACACGATAAATTTTAATTAATGAAGTAAAGAACACTCGTCGTTTGATGATGATAACACATCTTAATCGACACAGATAATAGAAGGCACAGATGATAATCACGACGATGATGATAATTATCGTTCCTTAAATGGCTTCCGCATTTTACCATCAATTATGTAACAAAATGCACTTCTGTGTTTTATACTGAATGCCAATTTTCCTATAAAATACTTATCGTTGTTTCTCAAACATGCTCGTTTAAAATATTGAAATATTTTTTTTAAGGTTTTCACATTTAGATTTTATTTATATAGTGTGTTTATTAATAAAAAAAAATAGGTTTGAGAAGCTATAGAATTGTGAGTAATTGCATTCGCGAAGATTTCCTAGAATTCCGCAACGAACAAACTTACAAGAGTAAAGCTTTTCTTGATGCACCGACTGTTCGAATGAAAATTTACATTTACATACACACAAGAATGCGAATGAAATTTCCTTTTCAATTCTCCATTGTATCCTTAAATATCTTACACAATAGTATTATTTTTATATAACGCTCAAACGTTACCTTATTTTTACAAATTGATGCTAAATGATTTTTACAATTTAAACGTGCATCGTTTATGTAATTTATTGCGATATGTCTTCGTAATATAATATTTTAGCTCTTTTTTATTATAGAATATATATCAGTTATTATCATTAAAGTCTAAATACTATTGTATATTTTATATGAAAATACTTTTAATCTACTAAATAAAAGACCGAAGCAATGCAATTCAATATAGTTGACACATCTTGTTTTTTGTTCATATCATTTTTTAATAAATAAAGTTTATGTTAAATTACGATTATTGTTATCGTCAATTATTAGGTGTTTGTAAATTGCGATGATCTATTCAAAAGTGACCTCAAATTATATGCCCGACCTGCCTCAACGGGTTTCGTATTAAATTGATTTTTATGTGCAACAAAACAACAACAAAAAAAAAATCAATTGCAAACACAAAATGAAATGATGTAATTTAACAAATAAGGCACACGTTGCAAAAAAATATATATATATATATATACATATATAATTACAATAATATAAAATAAACTGTGTTCAATTTGCATAAATTTCATATTTACAATGAATTAAAAAAATGTTATGAATTAAATTTTACGACTAAATAATCATAAACCCACAAGCTAAATAATGGTATGCGGAAAATAACATATAATATTTTAATTTATTTCGATTGTGCGATATTCTGAATTATTTATTGTCTTATATGAAAATATTTCTATATTTATTACATCAATTCCAGATCAATTTATACAAATATTTTTATTAAAAAATAATATTTATTTAGACGAACATTTTCTTAAATATTAGGCAATATTTGTATATATCGTTTGCATCAATTGAATGTTATTAATCGTGTGCAAAAAATAAAAATAAAGTAAAAGTGCGAAATTTGCTTAAAACTATTTTTTTTTCGTTAATTTGAGAGAAGAAGAAGAGAAGAAGTAACAAATTCGCACAAAGCCGTTTAATAATTAACGATGCCGTGGCATTTATTAAAATTATTTTATACAAAAATTATATGAGTGCGAAAAAATAACTTACCGTAATGGATATAAATAAAAATAAAATAATTATGACGTTATTCATTATAAATTCTCAAATAGCAAAAAAAATGTATAATATAATCGAGTGTCAATTTTTTAATGTTCCCATTAAGAATATCGATTAATATATTATTTATTGTTTATTCATCTCGGAATATTCAATAACTAATTTTAACGATGTTCGCAAACTCGTAATAAAATATTCAAAATATTTTTGTACACGTAAATTGCATATTAGTGTTTTTTATTATATATATATTTTTTTTTTACTCTATTTCACACATACATATGTGTATTATGCATGCACACATATATATGTGTGCGTGTAAGGCAACTCGTTTAAAGGATTAAATGATAGATAATCGTAAATTAAAGTTGCGTGCAATTATATTAATTAATTTGTGCGTTCCGTAATTAAATGAAAAGAGTTTAAACTTTTTTATTTTTTAAATTCGTCGATTTTTGGTCTAAGAAGATAATAAACGGTCGCGCTCTTTATTATTATTATTTGTATTGTAAATGCAATCTTAACGTGAAATATAATACGCGTGTTTATTTTATATACTTTTTTTTATGTTTTTCTATTGGCGACGTTCACTTTTTATAGTTAATTCGACAAATAAAGATGAAAAAGCGAAAACAAAAGAATGCATTAATTTGTAAAAGCAATAAAAAAAAATACATATATATTTATATATATATATATATATATATATATAGAAAGATGTAACGTACTTCATATCGTATTAGGGTGGTCGAGATTTGGCATATATACCATATATATATATATATATATATATGTAAGTATATTATATGCGTCCGCGCACAAGGCTTACAAAAAACTGATGTCGGCTGCCTGATTTCGCCGCTAAACTAGCCCAACTCGAACGGCGACGGGGAGGGGGTGATTCTGGGGGTGGGGGTGCTATACTGGCTCTCAAACTTTACATCACCGTAAACATTTTCATTTTACCCCCTGTGTGTTTAGTGACGATTGAAGAAAGCTCGTTTAACACGATAAATGTGAAAAAATAGTCTAATTATTCCGAATGAACGTAAATAAATATTGATAAGCGAAAAATAATAACACATCCATTATAATCGGGATAAAAAGTTTTCACTGCGGTTTTGTCCTAAAATTTCAGTGCACTAAAAATTAATCATTTATTACATTCGAATTATTATTGTATGCATGATTGTTGAAAATCACTGTTTAAAATATATATTATTTCAGCGACATTCGATTTTGACGCTGAATACATCTTTTTATTTAATTTAATTTAATTCACTTTTCGGCCGTCCTTGTGCTTAATTATAATAATAAAATTATAAAATCGTATTTATTTATTTTTTTATCATTGTGCAATTCAATCGAAAAATCGTCACAATGAGATAATTTTTCGTATTATGTGTCATTATGCAATTTCGATTAAATTGCGGAGTAAATAATTTGTTAAAACGTTCGCTTTCCATGTTCATTTTTACACACGCCTTATTCGTTGTCATCTTAAAAATGTTATCGAATAACATTTAATAAACGTCAAATTTACTTTAAAACAATATAAATCTTTAATTTCATTAGTAGAAAATAAAACAATTTCTATTTTAATAACCTATATACGAGTATGTTATAAATAACCCGTTTCAACTGAATCAGAATGTTCTTAATCAAATATCGATGAACAAATATTTTTAAGAATAATATTATATTTCCTTTTGAACATATAAGTGGATCCATGTTGCGAATTCGCATCGGTATGTGATCGTTCTTTGTGTACATAGTATATATTTTATAACGATATATTTTGAATTTAGATATATATATATATATATATATATATATATATATAGAAAATTATATCACAATTATATTTTTATTTAAAATAAATTTATTCGAATTGATTAAAACGAATTAAAAATAAAAAGAAAAACATACGAAAATATGCTATTAAAATCCTGAAAATTTAACTGAATACGATTGCTTTATAACAGGTATTTCAAACTCAAGCCCTGTGGGCCGCATACGGCCCGCCTAGATGCGTTGTTTTTAATAACATATATAAAATTGACATTTTGAAATAAATTTAGTTTTTTTATTTGTATGTAATTTATATAAATTAAAAGTGATATTTTGATTATAAAGCTTGTAACGCTTTTAGTTGAAACTTGAGACATAGTACATATAAAACTCATGCGGCCCGAAATATTCGATGAGTTTGACACACCTGAACTTTATAATAACAACGTAATCACAATATAACAATTTCTTACATAATATTACATTATTTATATAAAATTGAATTATGTTAAAACTTTTAATTTCATCTCCTTTCTGAACATAAAATGTACTAATTTGAAACACAGAATCAACAAATCTAAATATAACACTTCAATTGTGATGATGGTTCATTTTAATTAATATATGCTTAACAAACGTCTAGATTGAAGTTTGAACATAATAAGCATAATCGTTGTGTTTATTCTTTGATCAATCTTGTATTTTGTTTTGCGTTTGTAAACTCGAAGATATTTTCGAAGTTTCTATATATTAATATCGTATTGCATTTTATTTTCAATGACTTCAGTGTTAAGTCACGTATAATATGAATCACTGACATCACAAAAATAGAGCAAAAAACCGTATAAAAGCGATCGCAACGAAAAGGTTAAACGAAACGATACTTGAATATAAACATGCCATTCCGTATAAACATCGAACTGGATATTTTCTCGCATTCCATTTCTTCTATGACGACATCTTCTTCGTCATCATCACGATTATCGAGTGTCAATTTTTCTTTTCTTTTTTTTGTCACACAACAATTTTATCAGACATTGAATACTGAAAAAAAAAATATGACGTTTCGCAACAATTGTCCGAAATTATTATAGTATAAAATTACCGAATTTATTAGCGGCTATATATTTTCATGTGATCTGTTTGATTCCAATTCTTGACAGTTTGTTTATTCTTAATTACAATAGTTAGTATATTAATCATTTTTTAAATTACGTTATTTTCATAAAAAATGATTTTATACATACTAAATAAAACTAGAATTTAATACGATCGATTTATTAATACTATTCGTCGTGGCAAAAATTGTAAAAAAAAAAACACAAAAAATCTATAACATTTTGCACTAAATTTACTATTTTTCAAGTACTGCAGGTGGCAACCCTTTAAAAAATAAAATTAGTTTTGTGAATAAATGTTTTTTTTATAAGGTGGGTCGCGAAAAAAAATTAAAATCTCGCACTGGGCCGCAGTCAAAAAAGTTTGGGAAACACTGCCATATATGATATATTTTTCATTTTTATTCGACATCGACGTGTTATAATTTTTAAAAACTTCCACATCAATATAGAATAAATTAAATGTGTCTTGTTATTTCATTGGTTTGAAAAAAAAAATGTAATTCTAAACATTAATCCTCTAAAACGCGGAAGAATAAATAAAAATTTATTACTCTTTAATCAATAATAAATAATACATTACAACACGGCCTGCTTTTGTGAAAATGCAATAAACAATATTTTTTTTAATAAAATTGAAATAGTTAATAGTTAAATATATATAAAATTTATACAATACAAATAAATATATGACATTTTTACAATAACATTGAAAAACTCTTTGATTATATATTGTAATTGCTATTCTTTTTAATTAGAAAATTAAAATTGATTGATAATTTACACTTATATCAAGTACATTTGTCATTTTTTATTTCAAGTTAAAGTTGAAAAAATAATTACAACGCGTTTGTCGTATTTTATTATATTCGATACGTCGTATATAATAATATTTATATTATTATATACGACGGTATCCATTCATGGAAGAAAATTATATATTTTTTAATCGCATTAATGAGATATTATTTGATAGGAAAATACTTTATATCGACTGGATAATGTTTCAATAGATATTTTTGGATGAATATTTAAACGCGCTGTGTGCATATATATATATATATATATAAACAGAAGGAATTCGAGGTCAATAATAGTTGTCAATATTTACGATTTTTCATCAAAACATCTTTCACGTCTTAAGGTTGAACGTTATAAAAAGCTTTGCGATGATCGGATGTCAGTTCTATCAAATATTATCATATTAATATTGAAGAAAAAAAACGATAATTTGACAATATTATTTATATATTACATAAAGGTTTAAGTGATTTTTGTGTTCGGATTTCACACGTTAAATCACGTGGACCAGTCGGTCGTTTTTTTTTTTATAAAAAAGTAAATAATCGTACAATAATAATTCACGCACTTAGACCGGTTTCATGGTTAAAAAGACGACTTCTCCGTTGGTCAACTTAGATAAATATATAGAAAAAATATATATATATATATATATAAATTCTATATGTCCAATGTTAATGATCTTCATACTACCGGAATCCATTTTTTAACATCACAAATATAATAAGCGACAAGTTTCATCGTATTTAATATTTTTTACAATTCAAAATATAAATTCATATCGATACGGTTTTCTTGTAAAATTTCTTTCAGTATTCACGATTTAATTTAATTTTGATAGCCGGTCTCAATATTATTATGTTCTGTTCGTACGCGGAATGTGACATTCCAGAACGTGCTATTTATCAACTATCGGACAATATTATTCGTGTGTGTATATTTTTTTTTAATATTAAATTTATTTAAATAAATAAACTTTATATATTCATATCATAAAACATATTAATATTTACGAATTATTTATAAATCTTATTTTTTTTATCTATTCCTAAGAAAAAAATCTATTGCTGTTAATAAATTAAAACATAAATTAATTGGATAGTATAAGATATTTTAAAAAATGCTTAAAAAATTTAATGTCGCTCTGCGCTTAGATTAATTGAACGATATTTGTTTTTTGAGAATAACTAAAAATAGATAGATAATCATGTAACAATGGTGACTTGAAAAAAACCAACACCGACATATATATAAGACGGCCGGATTGAACAAGTAACGTTTTATAAATATTTGGGGACGTATATCAGAGCAATCTACCACCCCAAGAAGAAAATCCGTTCTAGAATAGTACATACATGCCAGAACGTAATACATAACAATGAAAAAGTTTTTGACGTGGAATTAAAAGTACGTATACTTAGATGTTACGTTTTTCATGTTTTTTTTATGGTGTTGAATCATGGACACTAGACCCAGGAACTTACTTTTTAGAAAATTACTTTTACCAATATATGATGATTAACGCCATTTTGTGATGAGTATTCTTTAAAAAAAAAATTTTTTTTTTTGGATTATGACGTTATCTATGTAGAAATGTGATACTGTTCAAGGATACTATTGTATATTGGTGACGTAATAACGAAAATGCATTTTTTATACGAGCGAAGACCTCAAGTAATTGGAGTCAAACGTTTTGACAAATATATGTTATATGTATAATACGTACTTATATAAGCGAACGACAACCGTTTTTAGCGATACTGCTTATTCTTTATTACTATTAATTAGGCGTTTGTGGTATGGAATTTTAGCGAAATAATCATTTCCAAAAAATACTCCAAATACGAAGTTTACACAATAAACAATTGCGATAAACAATATGGAATAATGAAAAATAAATGTATTATATATCGATTTTTTCCCATGGAAATCGTACGAATGAAAACCAATTAAAGACGAGTCTCGAACAAAAAAAAATACGTATCTTTCTATACCATATAACGAGCAAATCCAAAAGTGGAATCGTTAATTTTACCTCTGTCAATGTGTTTATACGACCGGTAGCTCTTTATCGGATCCGTAGCCAAATTTGGATCGTAAAACAAATAATATATATATATATATATATATAATATTTACCGTTCTTTGTCTTATGTTTTGAATCCTGTTTAAAACTTTTTATTTGGCATTAAGTATGACTAACTTAGTTGATGTCATATGAAAGGATGTGGATCACGATTAATTTATATCAAAGATATTGCTTTAATGCATATTCTGAAATGTAATTTTATTCTGATTTAAATATCTATTTAACCATTGATAATTTTGAATACGATTGTATCCATTCCCATTCTCCTAAACTATGGGTTCTTTATTCATATTTCTTAGATATAGGGCATTAAGATGCCTTATATCGAAGAAAGGAGGTTTTCATCGACTTCCAACATCGAAACGGTTATCCTTCTCTATAATAGCGTTTCTCTGTGGAAAAAGGACTTTTAAAGCAATATTGACGAACGGAATATAGATTTGATTATTAAAAACATATCTTTTAATCTGAAAATATAGTCGTGATAAACATCAGTTATATCGTAAACTATAGCATTCAATTCCACTTAGCATTATTAACGTTGATTTAATTAGTGAAACTTAGCGGATGAAGTCAGACTTGCGATCGAATTAAATTCAAGAATGGCGCGGACGAAGGAAAAACGAGGAAAATGTCAAAGTTGAAGTGAAGTGTAATAGGATCTTGAAAATTTCACAGCTTTTAAAGAGAGCGTCGATGATATTTTTATCATTATTATGTTATTATATTGTATAATAATATGTATGTGCACTTGGAATTTGTTGGAGCGTTTTCGCTATGACGAGCTCGATTAAAATATACACGTGCAAAGCGAAATTTTATTAATAATACAATTTTCTTCACCTGCTTCATTCGCCCCCCTGAAAATCGATATATATATATATAGAATATAATAATATATTTTCCGTTGAAATGTTTGCGTCACTGAGAGCATTTTCATTGCCGTGACTAATGCGATTTCAAGGTGTGCACCATTATTTGCAATAGAACGAGAAAATATTTGGGCTAAATATTTTCGATTGCCGATTTTCCGCAAAAGCATTTCTTATCGCAGAGCTAATGAATGCAATTTAAATATCTACATCACAATTTCATACGTGATATAATTATTTTTATTTATTTGTTCAATTTTCACAAATAAAAAATATGTGTTTTTTTTAAAAAAAAAGGAATGATAAAATCACGTAATAGACTCGCTACCATCATTAATAAATTGCTAAAAATACTTGAATAGAACGATTTTCTTTCTATTTTTTTTTTCACGAATATGTATATTTATATAATATAATTAATGAGTTTACGGCGTCACAAGAATCTGAAGAATGTTGAGACGGAATAAATGACATAATTTTCTCTACATCGACCGAAATACAATATAGAAATAAAAAATAGGTTTATTTTCGTAGCAAAGCGGTTCTCGGTAATAAATCATGAACAGTTTGAAAAGCCAATTGTTTCTCATTGCTAACGTCATGTTTCATCCAATTTTTTTCTTCTTTTCTTCAAATGTTTAGATAGATCCGTCAAGCGTGCTAATTTAAATCAAAGGAACACAGTAAGTAACGTGATCCGAAAAATGTAAACAAGATTTCCTTTGATATTTTCCACTTTTTTTTACAGTTACCAAATATCGCAATTTAAATTATATGTGAACCATTCAAAAACGGCGTCAACATTGAATTGACACCGTAACGGCAAAAGTCAATTTCGTTTTGTCATCACAATGAATGGATCTTTTCCGAATAAAAAAATATTATATAACGTTTAATCTCCTTCTGAAAATAAGATTCTCGACGTCAATCTTAATACTGAATTTTTTTGCGATGACAAATTTAAACAATTGGTATATCGAAACGATAAATTAATCATGACACGTGCTAATAAAATAAAAATATTTAATTCAAAAAGAAAAATCGGTCAATAATCAATACATGATTCTTCTTCTTCACGCCGTCTTCACACGGCTAATGAAACTTTCGAAAGAGTTCTATTGACCAACAGTTGCACCAACGACGAAGATCTTTAAGCCATGAGTTTTGACATCTTCCTATCGATCTTTTCCCCTGAATTTTTACTACTAAAATTATCTGAAGAAGCGTGTATTTATCATTTCTCCAGATGCGGCTGAGGTATTGTTCCAGGGTCTAGTGTTCATGATTCAGTACCATATAGAAGAACATGAAAAACGTAACATCTAAGCATACGTATTTTTAGTTCTATGCTTGAACTCCTAGACGTTAAAAACTTTTTCATTGTTATGTATTGCTATGCGTTCCGGCATGTATGTACTATTCTAGAACGGATTTTCTTCTTGGAGTGGTAGATTGCTCTGATATACGTCCCCAAATATTTATAAAACGTTACTTGTTCAATCCGGCCGACTTTTATATTTATATATTTGTAGGTTTTTTGAAAGCCTTATACTTCTTTGATAATCCAGCAAAAAATCGAGAGAGATTGATTGAGAAGATTAAAAATAGGAATGTTAGTGTATTTGATTACCGCAAAACTTCTTTGATAGTTTAAAAATAGAAAAATATAGAAATTATTTTCTTTTCAAAGAGTCTATTTCCAATGTATAATATGAACAAGAACAAGTGTAACTTGTTGGTTATCGCATATACAAATTCGAATGCAAAATATTACCAATAATTTTAACAAGGTTAAACGTTCGGTAAACTGTGAATAAAAATGTTACATTATTGTATACGTAAAAAGTTCTGCTTAATATCACTTATTAATCTGCACGTGTTTATTTACTTTTGACGAATATAAAAATTAAATATATAATTTTAACCTTGAATCAAAATTAATTTCAGGAATAAATAAATTCATATTCACTTGGATGTTGTGAATAATAGTTAGAAAACTGAAAACCTTTATAATATCGTGTAAATGCATTTTTGAAATTTTTATATTGTAAATTTAATATTAAAATATATTTCTCCTACTTTTCATTAGTGTTTGCTTATTAAATTTAACTTTTTAATAATATTATTATATTATAAAGAAAAACAATCCGATATCGATCTTCATGGTTTAATTCGATGATAATAAACGAAGTGGAAACTGTAAAGCTTTCTCAAATACACGCTGTTTCAAAACTCTATATTTATTTTCTAAATGAATGTGATTTAAAATTTTACACTATATTAAATGTGCAATATTTCTTCTAATAAATTAATTATAAATTATCGATAAAAGTTTAAAGTATCTTTTTTATAATTTTATCACTTTTCAGATAGTTCACTATTTTTCGAATAGTCTATATTTGAAAAAAAAAAACATAAATCGGGTAATGAAAATGAAAAAGAACATTGAACGTTGACGGATGATTCGAGTCCGTTTGATTAATGGCGATTTTTGATTCTTTTATCCGGTTGAAATGAAATTAGCTACGGCAATAATGAAAAAAAAAAAAAAAAAATATATATATATATATATATATATATATATATATATATATACGATGTTAAAAATATTATATGAAAAGGTGAAAACTTTGATATTGTAATGTGAATTTGTTGGATATAAAAATTATAATTTTTATATTATACAATAATTATATAACAATACAAATTTTAACATATGGTCATCGTAAATAATTTTAAATTGGGGTCAATGAAATATCGTATATATATATATATATATATATATATATATATATATATATATATATATATATATATATATATATATTTAATATAATATATATATATTTTTTTTAAAGCTAAATGTCGTCGCTGTCATCATTTATGTTTATCGATTAATATACATTTTTTATTAAAACGCTATCATAACTCTTAACAGATATGGAATTAATGACAAAACGTTTATTTATACAATGTTTCAGCAATTTTCAGTTTTTATGCGTGTTTTTATTCTAATTATAAATTCGTTTCGGTTTTTCTTTTTAAATTATTTTTAACATATTAAGGTATATTTTAAGTGTTTCGATCGTTGCGTAAAAATATATATTTTTTAAAAATATAATGATTAAAAACAAATGTTGAATGGGAAAATAATGTTTTTTTTCAACGAAATAAAAATAAATTTTCTTCTTTACACGTAAACAAAATAATACATGTACTCTTTTTTTGAAAATGAACGAATATTCAAGGTTTGACTATTTATAATATTTATTTTGGAAATTCTTAGCTGCCATTTTTTCGCCACCGAAACGTTAACACTGATATATAATATATGTCGGTTTGTTTAGTTACTTTAATTTAACAAATGATGTAATTATTATGACACCAATCTATTTACAATATTTATATTGGTTCAAAATGAAAAAATCAATTTGATACCGGCTACTTATAACAATGATCACGTCTTAAACATTTGGAATATTATATATATATATATATATATATATATATATATATATATATATATATATATATATACATATACCATAATAAAAATGATAATGAAATTTGAGTGGAAAATTTAACATTCGATATAACACGTTGACTGCCAACCACGTGTTATCTCGCACTGCGCTTACATGTCATTTTTGTACAGCTGCGATGAAATTCGAAATACAGCAAATTTATTAAAAAACGAAGCCAACAAAATTTCTTAATAATTATGAAGCCAACTACGAGATAATTTGTAATACCTTTAAAAAAACACATTTTTTATACTTTTTGTTGATCTAATGCATACATTAGAATTAGAGTTTTTAATAATATGATGTGATTTTTAATCACATTGTCGAGATTGAAAATTGCCGTGGCAGTCAACGTGTTAAACAATACAAACGCTCTCACGTGTATTCAGCATAAATTCGAGAGTTGAACCGCGTTTCAATTTAACCCAATTGGAACGTTTCCCAAATATGAAGTTGCATCTGTAACATTTCCCAGAAATGCATACAGAAACCAATTCAAAAAACAAAAAAACAATAGACCAACGTGAAAGAAAGTACACAATGACATCATCAGATATTTATTGATATCTACTAAAATTTATGTTTAGTAAAAAATATGGGAAATAAGTCAATGTACCATAAATCTTCTAAATTTATGAAAATATACTAAATTGAAATATATTAAATATCAAAAAAAAAAAAAAAGATATATTAATCAATATAGAAATAGAGCAATAATTTTACACTGAAATCTTAACAAGTGTTGGCAAAACTGAACCAAATAATAAGTCAAACTCGTTGGATTATACATCAATGTCAAAAATCGATCGGGATGAAGCGATTAATAAAAGAAACTTTTTCTATTTTTTGCGACTTGTGCATTAATTTCGATACTTTTTTTTTTGATTTTCGAGGCGCCGTTTACAATTTATAGCCGGCTAAACACGATAGCAATAATTTAGCGAAATTACATAATAAAATGCGAACGTATCAAAAAAAGAAACAAAAAAAAATCAACAATTCGCTTGAAAATAAATTAATTACAATTCAGATTTCTGTTTGTCATGACAGTAAATTTAACATATAATAATTGTACGAAGAAAATTATATTTTTCAAATTATTTTTGATAGGACAACTATCGGCTTATGAATCATAAAATACAATTGAAAAATCTAATTACCGATCGAATTATGTCGTAGATATAAGTAGACATGATATAACAGGAATAAAATTTGAATACGGTTTTTGTACCCTTTGTACTTTGATCAATTTTAGTCAATTTAAGAAGCGACATGTTCGACTCAATAGACGGACATCGTCCATTTTCGCAAATATATATATATATATATATATATATATATATATATATATATATATACATTTTTTATTATTAATCGGACGCAAAATAATAATAAATAACACGCTTTATGTCGTGTAAATTAAAAAGAATTGTCTATGTCGGAATTTCGCCGTATTAGGAAACTGTATCGTCGCTAAAAGTTCAACAAAAAAATCGTGGGAGTGTACACATGTTTTCTATAATATTTTATTCCATTTTTTTTTGTTTTTCACAGACTATACGATTTATTTATTTATTTACAATAATAATATTTATAAAAAAAATGTATATATATATATATATATATATATATATATATATATATATATATATATATATAATATATATAAAGTAAGGAAGGCGTGTCAAAAAAATTGCAAGACTGGTTTATTTTCAAAATAAATTAATTTGACACGATGCAACGGCGCCTGATAGTTGAACGTTTTAATTAAGAGAGATTAAACCGTGTTTATTATTATTATTATTATTGTAATTATTTTTTTTACTTTTTTATTTTTTGAGACGACCGCCGGTCGTAATTTAATTTTTTTTTCGTGAAATTTCATATGGAGTTATTCATTTCATTTGACAGTAGAAATTTTCAATCTGATGTCGTTATTCATTATTGAGCAAATAAATAATGAGAAGACATTTTAAGTTAAAATGTTGAATTGTTAAAACACACAAACACACACACACACACACACACACACACATATATATATATATATATATATATATATATATATATATATATATATATATATATATATATATTAAAATTGATCAGGATACAAGAGATAATATTTTTTTAAATCGATGTTTTAATTAAAATATACCAAATATTAATTTAATACCCTGATATATAATACTAGCAAAAACTTCAATTTTTTTTCTAAACTATGAAAATTTTCCTTTTAGTTAAATTAAAAGTTTTATTTAAATTATAAATAATTTATCGTATACATTCACAGATATACAATTATGTATGTCAGCAGTTCCCAACCTGTGGTACGCGTACCCTTAAGGGTACGCAAAAAAGTTGTAATGGCGAAAGATATAAATGTTTTTGATATAAAAACCGTTAATTTTTGTATCAAAAATCAGGACAAGAAGTAAAAAAACGAAAAATACGAACACTCGCAAACACACATCGTATTTCACGTTTTGTTTTTTGCTCATTTTCCTGTAAAAGTCACCGTAATTATATATTTTATACTGTATAAAAATAAACAAAGACAATATACTCATTTACCGTTTTTTAGTTTCGAAATAATAGTAATAAAAATAATAGTAAATAATGTTAGGGGTACACACTAAGGAGACAGTCAGCTAAAGGGGTACAGTAATGAAAAAAAGATTGGGAACCGCTGATTGCATGTGATCGATGTGTTTTTGAATGTTTTAAAATGGCGTGTAATTAACTTATTCGCACATCGTAATAAACAATTATATCATTTGACACTCGAATAAATTTTAGCGAAAATTTTGCAACGATTCGTGGATCGAAAGCGAGAGGATAAAATGGAATTTCAAAAAAAATGGAAAACGTCCAAATCGAAAGAAAGAGTCGATCGTAAATAATCAAAGTTGAAAATGTCACGTTTGAACATCTTTTTTTTCGGAATTAAACGGGTCAAGGATTGCACTTAATTCGTGTTTCGAAAGTAATAAAACGACTCAATGTTAATTGAAGGGTAGTAGAATGTTGGGATATATTCAGTCGTTACTTCATCGCGATTACTGATAGATTTTAATTAAATTTAATTTTAACGTGTTCTATAATATATAATTTCAGTTATATAAAGTTATGACTTTTTGAACAGATCAAAATTAAAAATATTCAAAGTTTTAGGTGCATAATGAGAAATCACGCAAAAAGCTCAACTTTATGCACAAAAAAAAAAACCACAAGTCAATCCTGAATTGGAATAGTATATGAAAAATTCTATTCTCAACGTTATGTAAAAATAAATAATAACAAATGCCGATTGATAGATTTCGAAATATTTGTTTTATTTAAACTATAGCAAAGTATAAATTGCTATCGAGTCGTCTTCGGTTTTGAGTTTTTTTTAAGGGTTCGAGTATATCTATAGAATTTTACGAGAAATGTTTTATCGGGAAATTTGGAAATTTTGATCTGGAAACTAAATTTGAGCAATTTTTTTTATTATTAAAACAATAAAATTATGACAAATTCAATAGAATGCGAAACCATAACTATTGTAACGTTTTATATTAGTTAACGTTTTTTCATGTCTCGCACAAAATAATGAAGTATGTAATTGAAAAAAAGTCGTCGCTAATAAATTTAGCTGTGTTATAATACGTTAAAAGTATTGGTGATTTATATGCGAAACTATGCCGTTTCGCTAACAAGAATTTATGTTAATTTAAGCGAAAGAAAAAAAATCTTCCAACAGAACAACAGAAGTGTGTTTTTTATTTTCCATCACGAATATTTTGCCAATTTATCGTCATACAGTATTAATAATCGAACACTAAACGTGACGCATACAAAACTTCATTAAAATTTCAATGATTATAAAAATTGAGGTAGGTCGTTATTATAAAACATTCACGTTCATATTTCTATGATCTCGTCATTTCTCAATTACTTGTTCGGTATTAAAATAAATCAGCACGAATGCGTGTCATCGTTAATTGTGATTACCACGTTTTGGAGTTATTATAAATAGGAAATCACTAATGGAACGCTTAAATTCGCTGATATTTTTTTAGAATTTCACTAAAATACTGAAGGAAGGAAGTTTATTTTAGCGGTTGCCATAATTTTGATCATATTTGGAATCCAAATCAAAATGTTGTGTGTGCGATTTGTCAAATCTTTTTTTTTTTTGAAATGACGTAATTTGAGCAGTAAGGTGAATTTGTTTATAAAATGTAAATTCTTTATTTATTCTTCTAAATCAATTTCATCTCCTTCAAAGTAAATAGTATAATACTATATCATCGGTATCAAACTATTTTTTGTTATGCGCAGCAAAAAGTAATAGCTTTCAAATATGGCTCAAAAACGTCCATTTTAATTTTACAACATTCTGGTTGTATAAATACTTGATACAGCAGCCATTTTATATGAATATTTGGTTGGTAACCTAGTGAGTATACTGCATGTATTGGTTTGACACGAGAAAATAAAAATACGTGGTATATAAAATGTTGGCTATCCCTGGTATACAATACGTAAACCTTATCGTTAATCTCTGATAATATAAATGTGTTTGTAGTTCATTTTCATTTTTGCAAATATTGAGTTGATTATATAAGTTTTATTTTTAAATTGTAATTTTTTATTATATAAAAAAAAACGATTTACGGTATTTTAATTATTTATAAAAATAAGTAAAGCTTTTTATTTCCGCGTTTAAAAAGAATAGAATCGACGACATCGAAATGCATCGATTTGATTGAACGATTAAAATGTAATAATTTTGGCCTTAACAATAACCTTGACGCCCATGAACGAATTATGATTAATAGTGTGTTTTATGTTTTGTCGTTTTGACGACTTAATATTTGTGTTGCATTGTGAACTTGGCCAATAAATAATAAATTATGACAGTATCGATCGTTTGCCAAATTGATCGTTTATCATTCAATAGAATTGTGCACTTTACAATTAACGTAAATCAATATTTATGTATTTTTATTACAATAATAATTATTATTATTCGCCATTCGATATCTAATGTAAAATATAATATAAATATATGAAACTATGCTAGTAAAATGTTAAAAATATTATACATGAATTTTGAAAAAATAATATAATTAATTTATGAAATTACAATTTGACCAGACTGACAATATTTATATCACTTAGTCTCTCTAATATTCTGATCAAAATTTGTATTTCATAATTTTCATACTTCGATATTACAATATGAATTTTACTTCTCAAGTGATACATACTTTTAGTAATAATATAAACACCTAAAAAATTCAATCGTTTAATAAATATTACCTAGAATTATAATATTTATTACTTTAATATAATTAATTATTAAAACGAGACATCTTTGATGCAATCTAAAATTTAATAAAAATTGAACAGACGTATCATTTTTTTAGAAAATAATAGCACGCTTAATGTTGAATGTACGATTGACGATCATTCAAATAAATTAAAATATGTTTTATTGTTCATGCAAGAAAAATAAATTTTATCATATAATATATATATATATTTCCTTCATTTAAATGTGGCGTTTGCGACATCTATACATATATTGCATCATGATGTAAATGCATGTAAATGGACCTAATAATGATATTTCACGACCAATATCCAAGAAATATATTTTAAAAATATTGTATTTTTAATCTATTGAATAATATTTTATTCTATTGAATTTAATATAAAATAAATTTAAAATTTAACGAAATAAAAAAATATATATAATAAAGTATAAAAAAAATGCGGATTAACAATCGGGTATGAAACGTCACAAATGTAATGTTGGCAAGAGTGTCGGGTGGGCGACGTGTTTACTTGACGTGGAGCTTTGGCCGGGTTCGCAGTGCGGTGAGTCTTCCTATTATTTATTATTGATAGACACGATTTTTTTGCACTAATGATAGAAATCTAATCAAAAATCATCATTTTTATTGTATTTTCGATTATTTTTGCGAATACGCTGTTTCTTGAATGTTCAATATGCTTTTCAATTTTGACGTGCTATCTTTCTTCTTAGGCTAAACGTCAAAATGTTCCATGTGGCATTTTATTACTTCACTACAAAGCGTTATTTCAACGTGGAATCTTCGTTTTCGTCCACCACTTTAAACATCTCTAATATTAAATAATTCATTCTTGCGAGTTTTTTTTTACTATTCGTCTTTAACTATTTTTAAATATTTATTCTCAATAATCGATCTATGTAATCGACATCGTTGTATTTCGTTTAGGTTTTGTCGTTTTATTATTAGATTCTGAAATTAAATCTCACCGTACGTTTTGATTAAGTTGCGATAGTAGAAAATTTTCTTTTTAATACGCCAAGTTTCCATTTAATTGCCTAATTGTGAAAGTTAAATTTGCTAATATATTTTATAATCGAGTCATTCTATAGTAACTTCTTTGTTTATTGTTGAAATATTGATTTGTAGTGATTTTTTCAATTTTTAAGTATTTATTTTTTTATTTAAAATATACGAATATTTTTTCATAGTAATAATAATATCGTATTATAAAACAATATTATAGTATAAAATTTTCAATATCAAAGCATTTTTCTTACCAATTTATTTTTTTCTGATTATTATTATATTCTGATAAATAATCAATCTTCATTATATTATCTATATCATATATATTGTGCATTATGTAATATTAATCGCCGACCAAACGTGTCTATATAGCTTATTATTACCATTTAACAGCAAACGAATAGCTAATTCCCGTAATGTACAATCTCCTTTTTTACATAACTTAAATACATATCAATTCGACTCAATAACGTTCTGAAATAAATAACATTGTTAAAACGCAATATAGTCATTTTTTATAATTAAATTTTACGATTACTGCGCATTTTTACGACTTTGTTTTGTTGATATTTATTTTTTTTTTACCGATAACGTTTGTTTTAAATACCGCACCTGTTTAAATGATATTTTAATATTGCGCATTCCCAGCTTCATTTATCGTATTCAATATGATCTGTATAAAATCATATATATATATATGTATAATATTTTTCATTTCAGCAGTTTCCCAGCGAGACTCTCGATTAAAATACAATGGCTCCAAAACAAAGAATGCGCATCGCCAACGAGCTGGCCAGCAAAAACATTACCATGAGAGGAAACGTACCCAAATCTTCCAAAGTATGCACTTTATTTTTCATTATATTTTAAAATATAATAGTGGCGACAAAGTCTCGAATATTAATTTCAATAATAACAATTGTTTTACCAAGCATTCGCGATAATACGAGTAATTTTCAAGAAATGATTATTATTTTATCTATAAAGTTTATAAATTTAAGAAAGGTCAAACGAAACAGGTGGCAGTTTATCGGTTGTTTAAAAAAATGTTACAATATTATACAAATGTTTAGCAATAACACTGCGCGATATTACTTAATAAATATTTTGTAATTACAGCAAAAAGACGATCAATATCCTGTCGGTCCATGGCTTCTGGCTTTGTTCATCTTCGTCGTATGTGGTTCGGCCGTCTTCCAGATAATTCAATCCATCCGACTAGCGTAAACGAGCACGATTCGTTTCTCGGCACACATCACCAACTATCTCTCCATAATAACATCGATTAACACATATGCTCATACGCACACATAAAACCACTTACGATTAATCTGAAAATAAAAAAAACAGCTTTCTTCAATCGGAGCTTCGCTTGGTGCAGCCAAAAGTAAAATTAAGATATTCCGATTTGCTCATTAATATGTATAATTATTTTACGTAGAAGTAGATGTACTTTTAGATTTATGAGTATATTTGGCTCCGATTACATTCCATTACATTAATTGTATATTTTCTTTGCATGCATATATAATTAAAATAATATGCGTGTGAGTGTTTCGTTTGTAATTTATTTTTATTCCGAATGTGTTTTAATATCACGTGATATGTGCTGGTGTTCGTTACTCGTTTTGAAGAAAATTTCAGTGAACATGTGGGAAAAATTATCTGGACCCTTAGTTTTTAAGATGAAGCGCAGAAATCTCCATTACTTTCACTATACTCTCTCTTCTCTGTTTCCTGTTTTGTTCCGCTTTCTTCAATAATATGATGTATATGTGCATTGATATTAATGTTTGAATAATAAATTGAATACATATTAAAAATACTTATTTGCAATATTCAACCTTGTTGTTTTGATTAAAATTGGAATTAAATATATGATGATTTTTTTTACTTTCTTTTTATTTTATTTTAATGTATGTGGGTTGTGTAATATTTGCAAAAATTATTCGTACATATTTATAATAAAAAAATAAATAATATATTCCAAGTGTAAGAATATTTTCTTTGTGCATACTGATAGTTCCTATATTTCATAACGAAACTAAATAATAAACTACAAACGCAATATCTATAATTTTATTTTACAAATTGACACATAAGTACATCGTTGATATAAAAATAGCGATTACACATACATAATTTATACAATTTTTTAAAAGGATATCACGTCGACATAATACAATAATAATAATAATAATAACAATAATATATTGGTCCAATTTATTGTATTGATTGAATATATATATATATATATATATATATATATATATATATATAATTATTCTATAATAAAATATATAACATTCGTTTCAATCGTAAAACACATATCTATATTAAATAGTATACAAATTTTAAAACGCAAAATAAAAACATACATTGCTTGAAGCTATATATCTATATAATACATTAAAATAGAGACACCATTCGTAGCACCATAATTACGATTTAACATTTATTTTAATATATGTATATACAAAGTCATGGAGAATTCGTTTATAATTATCTTTTTTATAACAACTTCTTATAGAAACTAAACAAATAATTTCCGATTTAAGACAGTCATCTTTAAACTTTGGTCGATTAATATATATATATATATTTATACTGGGTGCTGAACACAATTTATTTTTTTTTTTTTGAAATGCGATTCTAAGACATTTTTCTAATTATAATACGTCACCTTCAAGGTAAACATATTGAATTTTAAATTAAGTGTTCTCATAACTCTTACTTTAGATATAAAACAAAACAAACAAACAAACAAAAAAAAGAACCGATCAAATATTTTTACATAGGATATATATCATATATTTAACGTTCATCTTTTTATCACATGTGGAACGCATCTAAATAAAACCGATTTTTCGAACAAAATCATTATTTCAAAGTGTTGTATATTCCTTCGGCATTATCGACGGTGGCTATATCACTGGAAACCGCCATGCCTTGACAAAATTTAACGTACGAGCCATTTTTTAAAGCTTGTATACTGGGCAATTTCATAATTTCAGAGTCTGCTTTCTCGCGTTCACTATCTAAATCGTTATGGGTTACTTCTAAGCGTATGGCGTGTATTTTATTATCTTTTTCCAAAGAGTTTCCCGCTGAAAATGCTCCCGTTTCAGTGAAAGATGGATATTTTTTTGTTTCGGAAACTTTCTCGTCTGAATCGGAATCCTCAAAATCGTTAGTCGACGTATTTCTTTTATTCTTTTCAATCACCACCACTTCTATGTGTCTAAATTGAGGTTCCTTACACTGTTTTGATTCTTGTTTACTATGGATATTATTAACAACAGGTTGAAACACCAAATTGTCAAGTAAATTCGTCTTGTCTGGATCAGGATTGCAGATTTCCGCGTATATGTTATCGGATAAATCGGAATCCCTTCTTTCATGATTGTTTCTACCCGTAATCGCATCGGCCACTTGCCCGTATGGCATATCTTCAATCACCGGTAATTTTCTGCTTTGTATAGAAGATATCGATCGTTTTAACTTGGTTTGATCGCTTTTCTTGCATTCTTCGCTTTGGACGATTTGATCCTTTATAACAGTACTGCGTTCTTCTTTAGTATTCAAAACTGAAGTACTCTGTTGAATTATTTGTATTTCCTTCTTATCTTTTCCGTTTAGCAAATTCGACGTAGATTTGCTTAAAACGCGTTTTGTTTTTACATGAAATTCCGAACACAGTTTTTCCGTAATGAATGAATTTTGATTGTAATTAGTGTGATGATTTTTATCGCTAGAACTCGAGCCGGTTCCGAAAGCGTTCAAATCTTCGCAGCTCTGGATCTGGTCAAAAGATTCCGAAGAAGCCACATCGCTCTTCTCCGGTATAAGATCGGGTCTGATTCTTTGGCGTCTTTCAAATTTAGAAACTTTTTGTTTGCCGCCGCCAACGTTTTCAGTTCGCTTCGCACAATTGCCTGTATATATTTGTCGTTTTTTCAAGCTTGAATCGTTTTCAGAATAATAATTTATCTGTTCAATGCTTAAATTCTTCTTTCTTTCTATTTCAGACATTCTATCGTCAGTATATGGCGAATCTAACATGCCCGTTTGAACAGAAACGGACTTGGTTAAAACCCGTTTCTGGTCATTTCTAACAGCCGCTGTACCAACTCCAATATCGGATGAAGTTGTAAGACTCCGATATGACTGCCATTTCTCAGATGACGTTTCGTCCTTATTAGGTATTTTCATTACTCTAAAGCGATCTTCAATTAATTTGGACATGTCCTGGTATCGTTCAATGGAACAGTGTTTATCGTTAAATGGATCGAACGGATCCCTATATTCTCTATATTTTTCGAGTTTCTTTATATCTTCATCGCGTTTTTCCTCGGCAAGCTTTTCGGAGCTCTTTAAAATTTTTAAATGCTTAAACCATTTGGACAATTTTGGATGACCGGAACTATTTTCCCTAAAAACTTTCATTCTATCGTCTGAAAATTGTTGCTGTATTTCTTTAGCGTCCTCTTGTTTAGTCTCTTTTTTCCCCTCATCATCACTGTAAACATCATAGTTCATGTTTTCTAGTTCGTTTTTACTTATAAATATTATTGAGCCTTCGTTTTCGTCCGGAATGTCTTTTAATATTTTATCGCTTTTGCTAAATAATCTTGATGCATCCGCTTTCAATCCTTGGAAAGTAAACTTCCTTTCTTTTTCGTACTTAACTTCGCCTTGTATTTTAGGATGAACTTCTTTTTCGATATTTTCCTCGACACTTTGACTACTATTTAAAATTTTATATTTGGATGAATTCGATTCGGTTTGATTATCCGGTATGGCAAAAGTTATTTGCCTTATCCACGAATCGACATGTAATTGACAGTAGTTTAAGGCTTTTTGAACTTTTGGAGAAAACAACAATTTCTTTTCACTATCAAAACCTAAGGTTACCCTTTGCAATTTTTTATCTGAATTTAAGGATAACAACGCTAAAACCGGAGGTTTTGATCCATCAATTAGGGAAGAAGTAACTATTACGGCATCTGTAGTGACTGCACGCAAAAGAAGTGTACCTGAAATTTACAACAATGATCATAATTATGTATTAATATAATTTATTATAAATATATATATATTATAACGTATATATGTTCAAACAGAAACCTGTTGTAAGAGCAGGTTGCAAAGGAGGTGGTAATGCAGGTCCAGCTACAAGCCTTACTCGAAGTGGAAGAGCTCTTTTTAATAACGAAGATAATCTTTGAAGACCACTATCCATATTTGTCTCGTCTTCATCCGGTACAGGAACGTCCATATTTATAGGGTAAAATTCGCCTTTAGTGGACAACGGCACATATAATTCCTGAAAAGCATACCGTTTCATGTTTAATGTTTAAAGACTATTTAATGTTTTAAAATCTTATTTAATATAAATGTTCAATCTACCGAAGTAAATTGTAATTATTGTAAAAAAAAATCTTATATTAATTATAATCGGTTGAATTAACTACTTATTTATACGTTTTCATTAGAAAACTTTAACAAATTACAATTTCATTTGAATTATATTCTACATTTTGCATATGACCCATTATATAGTAATTCGTTTTCGCCATATTGATCAATTTATAATGAAATAATAATTATAATTATTTTAATTTAAATAATTATGAATGATAAATATGAAATCAGACATTGTATCTCGAATATGGCAGTGATTAATATTCTTATTGCCTATAACTGGCAGTTATAGGATAACGTATATATATATATATATATATATATATATATATATATATATATATATATATATATATATATATATATATATATATATATATACGTTATCGATTATATTAAAGTATATTAAATAGCTAATACAGTATTATAATTTATATATTTTATTTTTATTATATATGGTATATATACGAGTATATACATACACATACTTTCCTTTTATATAGTATATTTAGACTTTAGAAAATAATACGTCTTGTTTAATATTGAAATTTAAATTATATGAAAATATTGATATATTTTGAAATATATAAAATAATTTTAACAAATTAGATGTATTTACATTCCGCTATTATATAAAATATAAACATATAATCATTTTTATAAAACGCTGACGTCGCCGCGCGCCGACGGTATCACACTAGAATGCTACTTTATTTGTACAATTTAATATTAAATGGCTTTTACAATTTAAAATATACATCATCGCCATATCGGTGTTCAATATATTACTATATATTTTCGAGGATTTACAATCCAATTATGTTTCGATTTTGACAAGATACGGCTATAAATTCGTTCGTACTAAATAAATTATGTTTAATATTTTTATGTAACAAACATAACGATACTTTTCATGACCATATAATATTAATTTAAATATACCATATATTAAAAATTATTATAGTTTTTTTTAATAATTTAAATTATATATAATAAATATTGATGATTCCATTATTATTATTTTTTATTTTACATACTATTTCAGCTATATACATATAAATACACCTTTGTTGATAACTTTCAACATAAATTGATATTTATAAATAAATATAAAATATTTCAAAATGCGAAATAGCATGGACGTTAGATAAATTATTAATTTATGTTACTTTTGATAATATTTAATGTAATTTTAATAAACTGAATATATATATATATATATATATATATATATATATATATATACAATAAAAACGTGTGTACTTCTAATAACTTAACGCACACGGGTCCACTTGTAAATAATAATTCGACATATGAAAAATTTATATTTTGATTTGTAAAGTCGTTTAGAATTGAAGTGAAAATATAGAGTAGCATTTGCACAATAATATAAGAAATATAGCGCGATGGTGAAGATATTTTTTTTTTTTAGTTTTCTTTTACGATAGAACTTGTTTCATCGTAGGTAAGATAGCTTTGCAATAAATACAGTAGCGGGCAACACTTTACATAATCGAACATTATTATTTTAATGATGTTGCATAAACTAGGACCAATTTTGTGTACACAAAGATAAAAAGTTATGCATATAAGTAAGTACGTGCATAATCTATGCAACAATTGGTATATTATTTGTACGATCGTATACTATATAAATATATTTAATTTCGAATTATATAAACCTCTTTTATCTGAAATTTGAGATAAATCCCAACCGACTTCTGTACGTATGGGAAAGAATCAGAAGAGAAAACAATGGTCCCGGCGTCGTCTCTGCGGAATGTCAGTGTTTTATTTATTTCAAGAATTAAAACGATTCGGTATTCTGAGTGCGGACGACGAAATAAAACAAAGGATTCTTTTTCAGTCTGCGACGATCACATAGACGACGAAATATATATGACCACCATAATTGGCATCCGAACGTTTTGGACAGCGAAAACTTTAAAGCGCAACACGAATATTGATCGCGTATCAAATTATAATAAATGCTCAAGGCTCTGGTTGCGCGATATTTATTTTATTTGTCTAGAATTCAAACGAAGATAATTATGGAATAATAATAAATATTTATACACGTGTGTTTAATTAATGACTCGTATGATTAATTGACAGTCGTTAAATATTTTGTTTAAAAGTAATACTCTTAAAAAAAGAGGTTTTCAGATGACGATTTAAATATAAACAAATTAAATATGTATATAATTTATTCGGAAAAAAGGCTGTGAATCAACAGCCTTGCAAGGGCGACACGTTTGTATTACGCATAAAATGAAATAAATGCACGCACGTGTTTAACGGAAGTTGATACCAATTTAATATTAATTGAATTTTTAAAAGAATCACTTGAAAATGAACACATGTTCATTTTGTACGATTTTTGAGCGAAATTTTAAAGAAATTAATGAATCGAGCTCATCACCTCCATTAATATTGTTCATTTTATTTAAAATATAATAAGTAAATAATATACAAAAACGAATAATAATAATTTAATGTTTGTATTATATTTAAATTTAGTAGTTGTGTTACATAGAAATATGGTAATACTAGTAACACCGTGATCAAAAAGTAAGGTGAATTTGTTTATAAAATGTAAGTTCTTTACTTATTCTTCCAAATCAATTTCAATGTTATATAGGCAGTCCTACCAACTTGAGAAAAAAAAATACAATTTATCTACCTTCCTAATGCCCGGGAGAGTTTTAAATGACAATTTCACCTTACTTTTCGATCACAGTAGTATATATATATATATATATATATATATATATATATATATATATATATATATATATATATATATATACCATATACCATAATTGAGTGAAAATTTTTAATAATAAATAATATTTTATGTGAAACATAACACCGCACGTATATCTTTACATTTGGATGAAATCGATACATTTGTAATTTAATTGAGAATATAAATGTCCGTTAAAACAGTTTATTTAACGAGTTAAGTGGCGAATATAATCCAAGTTGGATTTTGTCGTGGAAAAACTAAACGTTAAAATTAACCTTCGTTCTTGAACCCAGAAGTTCAAAAACTTTCTCGACGAAAAAAAAGAGCTGATGTTGTGCAACTGAACACAGCAACAGCAACAGCAACAACAACAACAACAACAACAACAATAATATTTAATAATAACAACGATGAATGTTATTTGTATGTTTATTTCGACATTTTTAAATATGTTGCGCCACGGCGAGGCTTTTGACACGCAACACTACCTTTGTAAGCGCGCAATGGAAACACAAGACATTTATTACAATATTATTCATATTTTCACTAATTTAACACCGCCAATAATATCGTTCAAAAAAATGGACATCAAAAGTCAACGCAGCTGCAATTGGAAATGTTATTTTAAATTTTATTCAAAGTTACGAATGAAATATATTTGGGGTTTCGGTACAGAATGGCGTGTGACATTCGAGTCTAATTAAGTAATTTGACCAATTTGACGATCGCATTAACATAACATGCATTTTGAATATTGCGCAGAATATGACGATGGTGGCTTCGATTTCCAATACAGTAAAAACGGAAAAGTCAATTGGCCATTGTGCGCGCGAGAAGGTCGTAAAAAAATTCAAGTCATTCTTGCAAATCCTTGTGCAACACAATAAAACCGACCGACAGACAGACAGACGGACGTGTATAAAAGTCCGTCCACATAAAGCACGTGCATAACTGGTTACTAATAGACGGACCAAATACGGCCGACTCACCCACATAACGACCGTATCGTTTAGCACCGATCATATGACGAACGTTTTCAATTTTCGACTTTAATTAATAAAACGGATCGATTATTGCGAACGATCAAATGTCAACGAGTATAAATATTCAAATGGCGACTAACAGACGTAGTTGAGTAAAAGATCGTTTAATATTCAACGAGCGCGATTCCATTTCACTCGGATCACATCGTTCGACCGGAATCGTTTTTTTTATATTTATTTATTTATTTTTGCTTTAAAATTGCGCTAAAACACGCATCTAAAGTCAAATTCGGACACAACACTCGCTTTCTTTGTTTTCACTGTATAGTTATAATTGCAAATCGTAATCCTTAATGAAAATCTAACGAAACGACGATAAAAGTGTGCTTACGGTCATATTGGGATCCACGAGCTGCGCGTATCGTTGAGGCGGTGACGAGGGTGAAGTTTGTGAAGTCGGAGTACTTCCTCTGACTCCTCGGCTTCTAGGCGCTTCTTCGAAGACTCCGGCCAGCCTCAACGGTGTACCACCTCGAGCGCTGCCTTTTATGTAAGACCATTTTTCTCCATCTGAAAAACCAGTCATCGTTCGTTTTTATTTCATCATATAGAATAATAATTAACAATCGTTGCCGTCGTCAAATTCAACGCATAAAATAAGTAATTTTTTTTTTTTAGGAATATTTAGTATTGAGAAACGTCGATTTAACATTAATGCCATTTTCATATTGGAATAAAGGTATAGTATGAAATAAAACATGGAATTCGTATTAACCTTTTCAATGGTGTAAAAGCCTTTCGAGAGCAGCTAGGCGCGAAAAGTGATCATGAAACACGAGTGTTTCTTAAAATTTTGATCAAAACATGAGCGATTTTTGAATTGTACTTTTGTATAATATTAAATTAAATCGAGAAATATAAAGCTAAAATGAAAATAAAATGTTAGAATTCGATGATTCGTCGTCTACCTATAGAAATCGAATAAGAATTTATTTGAAAATTACAAAATTATTATGTGTAACGAGTAAAATAATTAATATACTTGTACATTTCTATTGTCGATTTTGTAAAGAATAATAATAAAAAAAATATTAAACGTTTTCACCAATAAGTGTCAATAAATTATAGAAAATTTTTATGACTGCGAAGACTTTCAGTGCGCAACTTTATTACTGGAGTTTATTGACGGCTATTAAAATCGACTGGAGGCCATGTTAGCCCTTTGTTTAGTAAAATGGCTGACGTGGCCTGAAATAGCCCAAGTTATACATTCTTTGTGCTAAAGAAAGTTTGTATTTCAATTGTACAAACATTTTTTTCGCATAATTATTGTTGATCGTTATATTTAGTATAATTCTTTAGCTATATGAACTATCTAATTCTAAATCAAGATTAGGATAAAAACATTCTAAATGCACGTCAGACCGTTGGGATCAGAATATGTAATGAACTAATCATTATTTATCCATTTTTTTTAATATATGAAATTAATAAAAGGATACTCGAAAAGATTGTTTGGTTGCTAGTATTTCTTATTTTGCCATTCGTTTTTAATTATTTTTAGATGAATAAATAATAATAATAATATTATAAACATTTACTGATATAGTTATTGTAAATGTTTATAATATGCTTGTTGGTGAGTCAATTATTTTTCATTGGAATTTTGATAATTCAGCGATTGAATTTCGCGAAACATGTTATGAGGATGATAGTGATAAACATAATATATATATATATATATATATATATATATATATATATATATATATATATATATATATATATATATATATATATAAAGAAAATAAGTGGATATATGGTAGTTGAGTTAAATTGGGGTCTAACCAACTGGGATGGTGACCAATCTATCAAATGAGACCAAGGATCTCCAAAATTGAATAAATTGTGTATTTTCGCCAATCGAATTCCATTCATTTCGCAAGAAAGTTTTTGAGAAATTAAATTTGAATAGTAGATTAATATTTAATATAAAAAATCATACCTGGATCTCTCTGAAGTATGTAAGCCTGTAAAGCAGCCGCCGGAAGAAAACATGGAACCCTTGCTCTCACCAATTCAGAAACAGTACTAAAAGTTTTGGCATTGGTACAGCCACTATGTCCGACGACCGCAAACCAACCTGAAAATAGTGATATAATATAAATATATATTCCTTATTTTTTTGCTTATTAAATATAACGCTTTTCAAAGTATGCCATTGCGGACCGAACGATATTTTAACAGTTGTTTATTTCGAGTATCGTTTCATTGTAATGTTACAATGCGATTTTGTTACTTAATCGTTGCCATTATATTATATTATATTATATTACATTAAGTTTTATGTTTGTGTGCGCAATCTAAGCTGTAACGGTATCAAACGAATTCTGTGAAATTTTATACGTCGTTTCTGTCGTCGTTCAGATTTTCACTTAGATTCCATATTTATAATCAATACAGACATTTCCATATAAAAATAATCGGTTACTTTACGAAAAGTCTAAGACCGAAGGATTCATCTTTCTCTTACTGTGCATCCATCACATTTGACTAAACGTTAAAATTATCATTTTTTTATTACATCCAATTTATTTTTATACAAAATTTAAACAGGTTCCACACATAAATCACATCAATCGGTCGATCAACAAATTGAAGAACGAGTTGTGTATATGAATAGAAAAAAAAACGGAACTGCGGCACAAAAGACAATAATAGCAAATCGACGAAGAACAAAGTGGAAAAATAAACGGTACCAAAAATCGTAACGAGTGGACATCCTCGATCGGAGACGCCACGCTTTATCGAAGCCGAACGATCATTATAAACGGCGTGACGTTGCGATTTTTTTTCAAATTCTATGTATACACGTAGAAATACATCTTTTCTTAGTTTTATGATTCGATTGCGTCCGCGGGCCTCGGTTTGAGGCCCCTGACCCCTTGCGAACGAGTCATCGAACTTCTCTCTGAACCGATAGCCGGTTCTTGCACGATGGTCTGTTTCATCTGCTTCCTCCGAACCGAACAATATAAACTTGCATATAGTGCGCGTCGGTTAATTTTTAATTTGTCTATCAAATTTCAACTCAATCGCTGATTAATTCAATTTATTTACGATTATATTTTCTACTATGTACGTGCATATTATTCTATTAAGTTCAGAAAGTGATCATTGTTTTAATATAATATTACTTTGGCGCATAATATTATATTACTGTGATCAAAAAGTTAGGTGAAATTATCATTTAAAACTCCCGGACTAATTAGAATGGCAAGTAAATTGTATTTTTTGTCCTAGGTTGGTAAGACTGTCTATGAAACATTTGCCAAACGTCTATTTGTCAAAAGGTTTCATTATCTTGTTTCCTTCATCACGATAATACACATCCGTGTCATACTGCATTAGTTCTTCGCGACTTTTGGCTATTCAGCAAACTCAAAAAACCAATGCGGAGAAGATAAAAACTGAATCGAAGAAGGTCTTGGAGGCTACACTGGATTTTTCTGCGTTGGCAAAAGTGCATTTTGTCGGACGGGGATGACTTTTATAGAGATGAAAGAATAAATATAGAATTAACATTTCATAAACAAATTCACCTTACTTTTTGATCGCATTGTTATATTTTAACGAATACAAATGTTGTCAGTGTGAGTAAAATGATTTATTTTTATAAATATAATTGTATATCACACGGGTCTTGTGAATCTTTTGCGCAACATTTGATTCACAAGAAACCGTCGACAAATGAGACTATCTTTTATTCAACATAACTGCTGGTGACGATAATCATTATTTCTTTACCCGATCTTCGCATATTTTTAAAATTATATAACAAATAATAAAAGCGCTAGTCGTGACATTATGCAAAAATTTCATATGCAATCGAAGAAATTGTGTAATCTGGGAAACGCCCGAGATTATATGCATGTAGTAAGTCTTTGATGTGATTTATGGGATTTGAACCCGGACAAGTTGGACGTATGCATATATATATATATATATATATATATATATATATATATATATATATATATATATATATATATATATATATATATATATATATATATAATAAATTATCCGAGTTATAATATTTTGGTGAAAGTAGTCTATGTTGTATCAGTGGCGTACGATAAGTGTGTAAGTATTATATATATATATATATATATATATATATATATATATATATATATATATATATATATATATATAATTCAATAGAATACAGTAAAATATGTGCATACATATTATAAGTACGTATCATTTAATGTAATAAAATGGAATGAACCGGTAAAACAACGAATCCGTTACGCGAACGACACATCTTGATTTACCCCAATTCATGAGAGCTACTAAATGTGCAAACAATATTTCATCGTTCATATAATTATTATGCATTTTCATTAATAAAACGAAAAGTTATAAAACTTACTATGCACGCGTATACCATATATTATAATAAATAAAGTTCGCGTGGGAGACGATTAAGAAATTTGTTTATCGACAAATTTCATATGCACGCGCATTGTCAAATATCCAAAGATTGTCTGTCGATAATAAATAATGACAACTTTCACGAACGTACACCTAAATAATAATATTATATTGGGTATAAAACGATCGTAAATTCACATCAAAGTTTTAATTTCTTATTTATTATAATATGAAATATTTGTACCGGAAAATTCCTTTTATCGTCGTAAATTGGGGCAGACGAAAAGCGAAATTAAACACTAATCGACGAGGGGAAAAAAACACAAGTCGAAAAGTGATCAGCACAAAAATTAATAGAGCTTCACCGGTGCTGAATTATGAATATATTTCATGCAAAGCAATCACGAAAAATCGCACGCTTACATTTGTTCATATTATATTATATTATATTATAATATGTTATGCACGTCTGTTTCCTTCGGGAGCGACGAAGCGTTAAATAATATATATATATATATATATACATATATTTATTTTATATTACTAATAATAATTCAATGACGATCATTAGTGGCGATTTTTATGGCAGATATTCAAATATCAAAACGTTTTCAAGGCCATTATTATATTGTACATATATACAAATAAATACGAGGCTACGAAAGCCTGCATTCATAATCAAGGTATAAACCTAACAGAAACTAAAACTAAATTGTTTTAGATTTCGATCGAGTTCTATACTCGATATATAAAGAAATCGAATAAATTTAAAATAAGAAAAAAAACCGTAACATTTACAGATAAAATTATCAAATTTTTATTTATGCGAACGAATGTAATTTGGAATAAAATCTAAACACGCATTGATCTAAATTTAGTATTTACGCTTCGATGATCTCCGAGTGGAAATTGCGATTTCATTTCAGCAAGGTTAAAAAATCGTGTCTATTGCGTTTAATAAAAAAAAACATACAAGTGTGGATGAATTATGATTTAATGAACAGAAAAAAATTGAGAATCCTTGGTTTCAGTCCCACGTATTACGATGATCGATGTGTAAATTAAACCGCGACTGTAAAAACCTGCAAACGTTTTGCTCAATATTGTAATTTTCTCAATAATAATTGTAAAATTAAACGAAAGAATTAAATAATATTAATGTCGTAATGTTGTTAACATGTAATATTAGTACAATGATTTAAACATCAATATTTCAATCACTAGGATTTTGAGGCGAATATTTTTTATGGATTAAAATAGTAAATGTATATTTTTATTAGCGATTTCTGGAGATAACTTCATACGTCTTAGCTCCTGCTGTGTAAACTATTTACTATCGGTATTAAAATAAAGTAACGCACGTTTTCGTTGTACCATTCGTCTTTTATGAATTTTTACTGTACTTTTCTATAACTAAAGAATGTGTGTCATTTGCGATAACATTATCGATATCCGTTTACGACAAGTCATTTGCGTTTTGCGGAATTTCGATCCTTTCTTTCAATTAAGAAGTGAAGGCAATTTCACTCGCAGTTTATAAATATTTCATAATTTAACGATCGTTTAAACGAATTTGAAAAAAATGCAAATAAAACGGTTGCGCAAGCGGTTAAGCGAGCTTATTTTTTATTGTTTCGTTTTATTTACGAAAAAGTAACTACGATAATTAATTAGTATATTATTGTGCGCGTTATCGCATCTTTTTGTTTCCAAAAAAGGTCGAAAAGATTTAGCCGTTCTCACGAAGATAACGAACGCTATTCGAATATATTATACAAAGACAAATTGAGCAACTCGTGTAGTAGGTTCACTCTTCGATTTACTCCAAATATTAAATAATCGTTTTAAATATTTGTTGTTTACCCTGATCGACTAGAATATGGGTTAATTTATGAAATTAAAATATAACGGAATTTCGATGCGGTCCGAACGAGAACGGGTCGAATTAACTGAAACGCAACAACAGAATAATCGTAATAACGACGAAAAGCAATAAATTTTACGAAAAGAAAGCGAATCAAGATCAACGTCGTGTGAAATATGGAACATCTCTTTCTATTTCTTTCATACTTTGGACAGAAATTTGAATTTGATACGCGAGGCGCCGGCCGTTAATATTATTATAATGAAAAAAAAATGTTATGCCGGAATTAATCACGTTAATTGGATTCGAAAGCACGCTTAACGAGCTTTAAGGTCGAATATAAGGTATGAATTTTCGACATCGTTTCCCTTTTTCCGAAGACAATAATATTATAATAATGAAAACAAACAAACGGACGCGTAAAAATAAGCTAATTGAAATTTTGTCCGTCGGTTGAATCCGGTCAAGGATTGCGCGGTTTCGAGACTTATTTTTAATTTATTATCGGCTGTTATGCGTACGTATTATAATAATAATATCTACTTTTCTCCTTTGTAAAGGAGCTCGTTGTACCGAAGTAATCGAACACGGCGAGATCAAGGCTGGCGATAGGTCATTTTACAAGGGAAAGGCGAACGAGCACGCGCCAAATTTATGGTATACCCTTAAGCCGAATTATTACTCGGGATGCAACGTATAGTGAAATAATGTCGACAATTACAAAACATACTAATTTAAACCTTTTAGATCAAACACTGGCACATTCGATGAGCTTCCCCTCTTCAAATGCATTTTTAACACGTCCTATTTTGCACACAATGAGCCATAAAACGTTTATCGGTTCGACTTATAGATATGTAACGGTTTCGAATTAACAAGCACTGAAGCAACTTCGAGTTTGGCAATCTTTCGCAATCGCCGAAACAATTCACAAACGATTTTAATATTAATTATATAAATAATAAATTAATATTCGCCCGAGCATCAATAAAATATTTAAAATCGTACAACTCCCTGGACGTGTAATAAAAATATATTGTAAATGTATATAATGATATTGCGGTTTATATTATTAAAAATATATTAAACCACTTTTTGTTCTTTATGATAAATGATTACATCAATTTTATTGTTGAAATATACATTTTATTAATTGAAGCATCATAGTTGTAAAGAAAATACATAACGTTTTCGGCACTAATGACCATTTTTGATAACGGAATATACGAAAACGACAGTGACATCTTCTTTGTCAAAGAGGTTCCCAATCTTCAATACTAAGAAAATATATATATATATATATACATTTTATTCGTATATTACTATAATTTTAAAAATAATTATAGTAATATACGAATGTACATTTACATGTGTGTGTGTGTGTGTATTAGTATTATTATTATACTTTATTGAAATTGAAGATATTAATATTTAGAAAGTATAAAACGAAATAATAATATTCAATACGGTAAAATTAATTAAAAAATTGTATGTTCGTACCGAAGATTTTCATAAAAATTTAGCTACTGAACCATTAAATAATATTTGATGTCTAAATAGTAATAATAAATCGAGATATAAACCATTTTTCAATTCTTCATCTTTATAAAAACAGAAATTTAAATAATACGCTATGACGTTTAGCTTATTACGAATAATTTTTAAAAATTACAAAAAGTACTAGTAAATAATATTTTTTACGTATAACAAAACTGTTGATTTGAATACAGTGTTACAGATAACGACGTGTTTGCAATTAGTAATCGTAAGAGCATAAAAAGAAAATGCCAAAAACTCTCTGTCTCTCATTCTTTTTATAAAGAGCAAAACGAGGTCCGGCAGGCAGCGATAAGGTTAAGTGGTATCTAATGTCGTTGCAATTGTATGTAACGGTACGCATGGTTGTTGTACGGTAACCGTGGAACGGTTAAACGTACGAAAAATTCGCCGCAATACGTCCAAAATTAACCGAGGCGGTCAAAAGGTTATTGTATAGTTTCGTTTTAGAACAATACATTATTATGTGTTACGGCTCGATATGAAATATAATAATATACAGAAAAACGACTGATGAAATCTGTCACAGTTACGTGATTTCAAGATTTATCGGCACGTTTTTTTTTTAATTATTATTTTTTTTATATATCATATATATATATATATATAAGTGATACGGTATTATAAAATTAGTGATATTTTATGTCATATTATTTATTAATAAAGCATGAATAAAATTTCGATTTAAATGTAACAGACTTTCTATGCTCTCGTAATAATTACTCGAAAGTTATCGTCACGTATTAAATAATGAAAAAACGTATTTTTTTTTAATTCATCATCAATTAATAAATCGCATCTTGATTTCAATATTGACACATAATTCAAAATTTAATCTTAAAAATATTAAATTTTAGCGTCAATTGCAAAAAGTTAACACTTTATGATTAATCACATAATATTTTAAAAATTTAGAAAAGAATAAGGAAGCGATATGTATTTTTTGTGAAAATATCGAATCATCGTTATATATATATATATATTTCATGAAAATGATATAAAATATAGTAAAAATATCTTAAAATTGTATAACATTTTCTTATATTATTATTGTTAATATTATAATAAAAAATGCAATACGCTATACAATTATCACATAAAGATTTATTAAAATCAAAATAGCAAGTACACAATAAATTATACAGTGTATGAATTCAACTTTTACAAAATAATAATTAATAATGTCATATTATGAATTGAAAAAAAAAAAGTTGAAATGTTTGTAAGATGATTTGATTAGAAAGTGAGTGTAATGAGTAAAAGTCGCAAGCGTTTGTACGCGCGCGCATAATTATCGATAATTATTGTATCGGCGGAGCGAAACCTTTTTTACAATATAATAATACATAATATTTATTGTATATAGGGAAAGGTAATTCTGTTTTGTTTTGTTTTGTTGAAAATGAATCGAGTTAAATAATCGTTCGTGTACGTAATACAACAATGATAATATTAAATATAAACGGACTCACCTTGATATCCTTCCGGTATGTAAATCGGCTTTCCGACCGGTTTATTTTTTTTGCCGACGAGTCTGACGGCTTCCACTCTGGTGTAACTCGGTATGTGTCTGTACAATAGAAGAGGTTGAAATTCGTCGTCCAAATTGACCACTCTCGGCAAAGAATACTTGTCCAAGAAGTGTCTGGGAGTGAATTTCCTCGAGGAGGAACCGGCGCCGGCGTTGTGCTGACTAGAAGTGTCCAAGTCTTTCCTGCTTCTCGCCGATTCGCTTCTGTCGTAGCTGTCGTTCTTCGACTGGCAATCGCCGAATTCGTAAGCGCACTCGTTGTTCGTGGATTGGAACCGTTTCAACAACGCCTTCGTCTTTTTGGGACTGGAGCCGTCGCCCAAAATGAAGTTTTCATTCCACGTCTCGTCGAACGAGCTCGTTATGAAGTCCTTGTTCGAGTCTTGAGAGTGAAATCGTCTCAAAAACGGTTTCTTCTTCGACGACGGCTTCTTCTTCGATTCCATTTTTTCGAGCGCATCCTGAGCCTCCATAAGCCATTTCGTTACGTGTCTTTCTCTATCCCTGTCCAAATAGCGAATCGTCGGCCTCTGCTGGTGCTGCTGCAGAGACGGTTTCTTTTCGCATGCAAATCTGGCAGCATCGAATATATAAGGATTGCAAGGTGGCGAAAAATGCGATGGAAATCTACATTTTCCCGGCGGCGGCGGTGGAAATATCGGTCTGCCTTTGAGCGAGGGCATCGACGAGTTTCTACCGAGTTCTCCAGAACTTGGGAAACTACCCTCGCCCGAAGATATTGTTCTATTCGGAAACATGCCTATACGGCGTTCCCAGTCTTGTACGCTCGAGATCATTTTTTTTCATCAATAACTTGACATTTTTATTTTATCATTTTTGGCCATTCATCAGCTGTACAGTTCGACTGAGATCCTATAAAAGAAAGATCCAATTATATATTTCAATTTGAAAAAAAAAATACCGTCATTTTATTACGTTAGTATATTATTATAAAACAAAATAAATTAGAAAAACCATTAAACATCAAACCGAACTTTCCCCGAGACCGACGTGAAATATCCAATAAAATCGATTAATTTCACGAAAGTGTATGGTATATTGATGCGATAGAAATTTTTATAACGAATCTAATCCGATTCTATGATATTAACTCCGACGATTAATAAAAATAAACGCAACATCAAAACAATAATTAAATCGCACTTCGTATTTCATAAATGAGAATTGTCGTAAATCGAGGGCGATTACCGACAAGCGAAAGTGGAATCGAATTATTATTGATCATGCATAAATAATTATGATGGCTCAGTAATTATCGGCATGCGGGTTAAAACTGTGCACCGTCAAATAATTAGATTAGAAAATAAAAAGGTATCTATCGGATATGACTAGTATTTCATAATAAAAATGAATGGAAATTAGTCTAAAAGCGATAATATTATCTCACATCTTTATAATACTGTGATCAAAAAGTAAGATGAATTTGTTTATAAAATGTAATTTCATCCCCTTCAAAATAATTCCCGTCTGATAAATCGAACCAAATTAGACTAACAAACAAACAGACCCAGGAATTTTGTTTTACAATTTACCTGCCTTCCTGCCTGTCCGGGAGTTTTAAGTGAAAATTTCACCTTACTTTTTGATCACGGTAGTAAATAAGTAAGTAATGCATTCAATAGAAACTACAAAAAGGAAAAGGCGATAAAAACAATGTAAGATAGTGTATAAATGGCGCAAATGAAAACGACGCGGTAACATTTAATTGTCGCGTTGCGAAAAATTGCGTAGCGCAAAGCGTATAAACTATTATATATGTATATATATATATATATATATAAGTAACTCGATTGTGATACAGGTTTCATTACTGTTACTCCTTTTTCCCACATGTCGCAACAGACCGACTGCTAAAATACAAAAGAAGGCAATCGGAAAAATAAATGAAGGGTGTTCGTTGATGGCGATGTTGGCAAAGAAGCGAAAGTAAATCAACACTGGGAATTTTTTCTCGACATGGGAAAAGCGATTGATAAAAGGCACAATGAGACGCCGTTCTTGCAATCTTAAATAACATATTTATATTTGCATCAATCGACAAATTTCACCGTTTGCAATTTCATAGTAACAACGATTCTTTATCCTTTTTCTATTACATCAAAACGATCAATTTACAAAACAAATGTGAATGAAAATTTTGATTTACATCGAATAAAAATATGTAAATAAAATGCTATGCTCAGATAAAATATGATATTGGCCAATTTTCCATTATTCCATATTATATGATGCAATGAAATATAGTTGAAAATTCGAAAATTGCACACGGTTGCATAATTTAATTTTGAAATAAATGAAACAAAGAGGGCAGAAATTCATTTTTCTCACGTCCCCTTAAAATATATACACATCGGAATATGAAAAGGAAACAAAATGGCATTATTCATTGTGGAAAACTCATAGAAAATTCTCAGAAAAAGACGAGCAGCTAACACTATAAAAAAACGAATATTTTCGATAATTTTCATAATCATCATCTGTAACATTGCATTGCTTATATATAATGATTTAAGCAATTAATACAAACTACAATCCTATAATTGTTGTTTTATTTATATTATATCAATTAAATTTTAATTAATTGCATAACAAGCAGCAAAACTTAAAAATGTTTACTTGTTTTTTGAATTATACAAATTATTTGTGTGCAAATTCGCACATGTTAACCAATATTTATTTATAACCATTTTTATTTTATTTGTTTATAAATAACTGGTCTTAATGGAAAACGGCAATAAAAATTCATTAGTATAGTAAAACAGTGGAGTTAAATTTCTTCGCAAGCCCTGTCTATTTTTATGTACAAATATTTAAGGAGAGAAAGAACGAAATCGATTTATCACCTTATAAATTAGCATAATTTTATTTTTTAACACATGTTTTGCGGGTTCATTCTAATCGACGGCACATAATTTGCTTTCATATATTATTATAGTTAACTTTTTTAAATTAACAACTAACCTAATTTTAATGTTGTGTACATAAAAAAAAATCAAAATGATCCTATCAAAGTATATCCAATGAGAATCGATTTGTTTATATTTATGGTAAAATAGTGATTTCAACAAAATTCCAAAACACATCAGATTTCTTTGTTATGAAATTGAAGAATAATGTACATAAATCTATTCCGAATTACAAACCAAAATTTCATTGTTCAAGATTCATACATTTAAAACTACGCGTGCGAATCTCAATTGCTTAAATATAATCAATTATAATTAAAAACTTGAAATTTACATAAAATGCCATGAAACGCTATTGTTGTGGTCGAATAACATTAACAATTCCGAAATACCAAAAACGAAGAAAAAATCCTTACAGAAAAACTTTGATCTTCACAAAAATAGAAAATCAATTGGAAAGAATATCCGAAATAGGAATACACACACACGCGCGCGCGCATATATATATATATATATATATATATATATATATATATATATATATATATATCGATTTTATTCATTTTTTTAGGTTGCTGTAGCAATAATAGTATGTTTATAATGAAAACACCTATGCATAAAAACGATTATTTAAAAAATATTTAATTAATTTAATTAATACATAAATAGCTTGTCCTTGTAGTATATGGGTCGGGGTCTGTGAAAATGCGTGGAAAATTCGCAGCATGCTTTTGAAATTACAATATGTAGCGATATAAACGTTTAACAATAGCATCGGCGACAGTCAATTTTCACACTGACAAAATTGCATTTTTTATAATATTTAAAAATTTATTAAATGACCTTATAAATGATGTTCAGTTGCTGTTGCTCCTGTACATATGATCATAAAAGTAGAAAAATATGCGAGTAATTTGTCCAAGTCCACAAAACTTTATATAATATAATTATAAACTCCCATATGTTTGAAATTCTATTGTGAAATACAAAACAATGCATCGGGAATACAAAGGAAACATGACGAGGCTACGTCGGACGATTTAAGTAGGACGTTGCGTTTTTTACATATAAGGAAACGATCATCTTTATCATTGTTGTTGTTATTGCATACTCGAACAATTATAGTAAACGTATAATTTAGTTAAAAATTTTCACCATAATGTTTTCAATTCAATTATATGCGACTAAAATTAAAAAAATTAAAACATTAACACTTAGTTTCAGAAAAATGATTGTCACGATAATCGTAATACAAAATATACGAGCGTAATTTCTAAAAATCGCTATTGATTTTTTATTTCTTATAAAAAAATGGTTGATCGATGAAGCCGAATGCCGGTGCTTGTTTGGTTACAAAAATATGGCTTCGAAGACGAATCAAACAAATTAACGAAATTCGTTGTACTATTTTCTTGAATAACTCTTATAATATTGTACTCGGCAATCACTGAAACGTCTACCATTTTTAATTATATATTACTGTGATCAAAAATTAAGGTTAAATTGTCGATCAAAACTTCCGGACTTTAGAAAGGCAAAAAAATTGTATTTTTTTTCCTAGGTTGATAGGACTATCTATGACATTTATCTATGAGCGTCTGTTTGTCAAAAGGTTTAATTATCTTCGAGTTTAATACGTGTTTTTACAACTCTTGGTTCGTTCATCATGATAATGCACCATGTCATACTGCATTGGTTCTTTGCGACTTTTTTGACAAAAACTCGACTCAAATCGTTCCGCAACCAACGTATTTGCCTGATTGGCAATTGAGGAGATAAAACCGAATCGAAGAAGGCGTTGAAGGCTATACTTTGAAGGGGATGAAACTGATTTGAAATAATAAATAAAGAATTCACATTTTATAAACATATTCACCTTACGTTTTAAACACAATGTTATTCAGTATAAAATTAGATAGTCGCATTTTGAACACAATTTTGTTTTGAAAAGTCGAAGTCTCCGCTATCGATCTTTTTTTTGAAGATAAATTTAAAGAAATAAAATTATTTTCAATTTCAAATTTAGTTTATAATATGTGAAGAAGTTTTAAGCGCATAAAAAAATGAAAATATCGTATATTTTTCATGGACGTTTTATTTTAAAGCGGCAAAATTAAATGGAAACATCCAATATAAAATCGTGAATCGAGCAACAAATAGGTATCAGGACTAAGGAATGAAAAATAACGATCGAGTTCGTGATTTCCTTTCAGATCACGATCATATTGCGATGTAAAATCGGGAATTGCACTTTGACTGAAAATGATGTAGTTCGAAAAATAATAATTTATACATTTCACTATTTTATGTTTTGTTCAAATTTTATATTAGTAATATATAATACTTTTACATAAAATACACGGAGTTAAATATTACAATAAAGACTAAAAATAATCGTCGACAGGATAGCGTTTAATTCCGAGTATTTCTAATATCTGTAATAAACCACAATACAGGAAAATGGAAAAAACAAGAAACTCGTTTTATCCTCGAAACACGTAAAATATTGTTATTTCTTAAAAATTGTAAATAATACAAAATCCCTAGTAAATTTAGACTATTTTAAAATAAATATTCTTTAACAAATAAATTAGTAAAATACTTTTATTTTGAAATTTGACATCGGTATAAAAAGCTGATTAAAAAACGAAGAAGCTTGACGTCGAGCCGTTACCAAAATCAGATTGACATAATATATCAAAACAAATTAAATACAATGCCTGTATGTGTGTGTGTGTGTGTGTGACATTTACAGTTATTTCCATATATATAAGTGAATGAATGAAAAAGACATCACAGTAAGCGAAATTAATTTATTTCGACAGCGAAGAAAAAAACGTATTACGTATTCTTCCAATGGAGCACGAAAAAAATATTACTGTTAATGATTCTTCTTTTTTTGTGGTGTTTTAAAAATCGCTCTTTAGCAATACAAAATGCGTTGGAGGAACGACTCTTTAATTATTATAGGGTTTATTATACGCGATACTGTTATAATGAAGCAATGGAAAGTTTCAATAAGAAAGATGCTCGTTTCATATTTTTTTTTAGTTAATAAATTATCGTAATCAATGCTGATAAGAAAATAGTAAGTACGTTAATAGTAATTACACGAACAACGCTCAAACTAAACCACGAGGAAATAATAGGCGAATACATAAAACGGGGAAAATCTTTATTTATACTTTAACTTAATTTTTTTTTCTAGTATATTAAGTGTATTAAATAATAAAAAATAAATGTGCAAATTAAATACATGTTGAAAAATCACATCTAAAATATGCTTAAAAACTGTTGTATTAATAGTTCAACATTCATTGACTTCGTTAAAAAAGGAGCGAGTCTTAGGGGGTTTACCATAAATCAGTTTATCATTTTCGTAAATTTCACATTACATTAAGTTTATCCGAAACAATCGCTTTAAAAACGTTCGATGTTAGCCAAAACCAAGATAGAAACGAAATATTACGTTAATACAAATCGTTGAAGGACTTGTTAATTTACAATTTCAAAAGATAATTTATACAATTAATGGTTGGAGAGTCTTTCAAATATATTATGAAAAACGAATACGAAGACGACTCGGTTAGCAATTAATTATATTTATCATTTTACAATATGTTTTTTTCGAACAATATCGAATTTGATTGAGTCGTGACACACATATATTTTCGTATAAGTTAAGTCCGTGTGTTGAAGCATAATCGAGAGTGTGCATAATACTTATTGTATAATATGCTGTAACAATGACTCGATCTCAAGATGAGAGAAAAACAATCGTGAGAAAAAAAATACGTTTATACATATAATATATATAGTACTAAAGTAAAATGTGTACAGATACACACACACACACACACACACGAGACAAAAGTTAATTTCGCAAGACGAGCGAATGTTTCGGAATCTCCGATTTTTTTTTAGCGGAATCGCAGTCGTCAATTAATATTAAAAATAATTCAAACGTTTAAGGAATTCATTAAAACACCATATTTCATTTTTAATTCATGTTTTTTTTAATATATATTAATATTTTATATACGGTGATAAAATGAATTCTTCTCGATTGAAACCTATAAACAAAAATAAACTTTTAAAAGTTTACGCGTCATCGATTTTAAATAATATAATAGACGATTATATATATATAATTTTGTCGGTAATGTCACTTTGATTGTAAATTACAACGCAATTTATTTTTACATCAATTAAATCAGTAGCGGTATCAACAAAAGTAATTTCGGTCGTGTAAAAAATTGTATATATTATATATACCATACTATATGATGATAATAATAACGGAAAAGAACATCAGTTTCTATTATATATTATTATACATTATATAAATACGTAAATAAATAGACAAAGTATTCGATATGAAATTTTATAGCGTCACGTGTCGAGAAAATCAATATATTGTTAAATAAAGTAAATATTATCGCTCTATCGTATTGGTTTAATTACGGGAAAATATATTGTATTCAATTATTTACATAATAATTTTATTATGGCGAAAAAAAACGGATTTAGGAAGATGAACGATTTCGCTACATCCGCGTTCGTCGTACACGAAGAGCCTAATTAACACTTTAAGTGCCGACGTTAATTAATTTCGATCGCAACTTCCCAAGTCAAGGTCCACTATTCGTGTATTTTATTTTATTTTTTTTTGTATTTTATTTTATTCGGTTGTTATTACGTTACGGTTGTGCGATTTTTGTGCCAGGAAGTCGTCGGAAACCGCAAAAATCATTTTCGTAATTCGGATTCGGCAATTGTAAACAACGATAAAATAATAATAATAATAATAATATGAAACGTACCAAACAAAAATCGATATTAAAACTGCCTAACTGGATTATAATACTTGTAATATGAAAAAAAACATATAATAACAGATGTCAAAATATTTATAAGAGAACGAAGAAAAGAAAATTTTAAAAAATAGAGGTTGGTTTTAGTAGCATCATCTTGTGTAATTAAACGCTTTCGCGTTAAATTCGATAAATTTAATTCGGATTCACATCAATAAATTTGTAATAAATCGGTGTGACGAAATATTGGTGAGATGGTGAACGGTTCAATTAATAATAAAATATTTCGTAATCGATTCCGCATATAAATTTATAATTAAAATATAATGTAAATATTCGTACAACTTTTTCATAATGATATACCATATATATATATATATATATATATATATATATATATATATATATATATATATATATATATATATATTATGTACGCTTCCTCTTATATAATCTTATTTTAATTTAACGCGATTTAATACAATATTAAAGTGTTCTTATTAAAAAAATAAAATAAAACATTCCTACATCAAATAATATAAAATATTTTGCACTGATATTATATATATATATATATATATATATATATATATATATATATCAATATCAAAAATATTTAAATACTAATTAAAACAATATAGATTTAGTGCAAAGCGTTTAAAATTAGCGCGAAAATGCCGACCGATCAAAATTTAGAACAAAAAAAAATAGTAAAGGACGCCATTTTGATTCGCGGCCATGTTCTTAAAAATGGAGGGAAGGCGCATTTTCGATTCGAAACGCTTTCGAAAAAGTAACGAGTTGATTTCTAATCGCCTGTACCTCGATCAATTTTCATTTCGTTTAATTTTTTTATAGTTCACATTAAAATGTCATACAATTCCCTTAAAATGAAAGCCTTATTGATTTATTTATGTGATTAACATTAAAATTAATATTTCTTTTTAATTAAAGAAACGATATCTATAATATATAAAACGCAAGCTCGTTTTTGTATTTTCTATTGTATGGAATGATCGTTTTTATTTTGTAACAATATCAAACTGACAAATAGTAGGCGTGATGAAGATCTTTTTTGATGAACAATATGTTGACATGCACGCACACACACACACACACACACATACACACACACGTGTAATATCATATTTATTTGTATCCGTGTATTTTTATTTGCTTGCTTGCACGCAACTAAAATCTCACTCCGATTATCCGGCATAATTAATAGGCCGGTTAATTCGTGAAAGCGAACTTGCGAATCAACCGAACCGTAACAACGAGCATGATATGATATCTATGGCGAAGAGTCCGCGGATGCCGATTATTATCGACTTCCTATTTTGTCTAATAAAATTTTGAACTATCGTCTCAGGTAAAACAACGATCGAATTTCGTCTACTATTTAACGAAAGATGTGATTATATTTTCATTGTATTTAATTGAATAATACATAATACTACACATAATACTACATACACGATTACCTATTTAAATTTATATAGATATAATGGCAAAACTGAAGTTTTACTCTTATATATTTTATTAAAAGAACGAACAAAGTCCCGAATTCGTCACGTCACCGAAACCAACTGTTAATAATTCGCTCGGTTTCGAGGAAACCACTATAAAGACATCACTTTCAATCAAGCAACTCAGTGAAAATTGCCGTGACAAATGGATTTCTTTTTTCCTCCATGAAAAAAATATGCCTATTGAAAGTTCCGAAAAAAAAAATATGGACAAATCCCATTTTCCTACTTATTTTAATTATAAATACAAAATTAGTCTTAAGCGCCGCAAACAAATATAGTTGTTATTTAACTGTTTACAATTTAAAATTTGGCCGGTTTATTTTGAATTCGCAACAAAATAAATACATTATTGATGATTTACTTTTAGGAAAGTATATAATAAGTAAAGGAAGAAAAATACAGAGGTGTTTTAACTGAAACAAAAAAATCTATCTAAAATTTAACAATCCCAGTATTCGCCAAACTTATATATATATATATATATAAGAAAGAAAAGGTACTGGGAACGCATCCCACACTTTGAGAACCAGTTTCGCGGTCAGAATAATGACCCCGTGAGTGTGGCGAGCACGCGGCCCAACAAGATGACATAACCGGTTCTTCTCAAACCGCTCTCGAGTCCAAATGGCCAATTTCCTTTTCGATACAAGAAACGGGCAAAACGACAGATAGGAACAAGATTCAAGAACGGAAAGCCGATGGATGTGAGAAAAAAAATATAAATATGGTATTGCATGTAGCAGTAAATTAAGAAAAAAACAAAAATGTTAATTTAAATTTATTTGAAGCTGGATTTTTTTATTTGATAAAGGGCGATTAATTCATAAAAAAAATAAAATAAAAAGTAAAAACTTCGCAATATTTTTGAAATTATTCATATCGATGTTAGAGAACTTTGAGAGTCTTTGTCGTTAAAAACATTATAAAATTAGCGCTACAATAGTATTATTATCATCTGGGAAAAGTTTAGAACGCCGATTTATTTATTATTTTTATTGATTAAAAATAATTGTAAAACGTCAATATACTATATATATATATATATATATATATATATATATATATATATATATATATATATATATATATATATATATATAAATTGTAAGCGTTTAAACGACTTCACAAACCGCAAATGAATCACTACAAGTTTTATAATAGGGATTATGGCAAAAATAAGAATAAGTGCAGACTAGTATATTTAGTGAGGTTAGTGTGACCGCGACCTATAAGGGGTCGCAATAATAAAATTGGCCACGTTTCGTACCTCGTAAAGGCTCTATTATGCGAGTAGTATCAATGGTAAAACTGAGACTGGAAGCGAACATTGCGAAATGATCACAGACCGGGTGCCATAAGGCGAAGCCGCGCTGACTCAGTGTAAGCTTGTGTAATTTATTCTGCACATTCTCAATATCTATCCGATTTTATATTACATATATATATATATATATATATATATATATATATATATATATATATATACCGCATACGGTAGGTCGTCTACTTTCGTCACAAATATTCACCGTTCGCAATTCGAAAAATATTTAAAGGAGTTCAGTTGTTAAAAATTAAAGAATTATACATGTATATGTACACATGTACATTTTATAAATAATGGGGTTCGTGTGTGAGTTGCGCGATTTGTCGGCGAAATGTCGCAATATCGCATTCACCGATAAGGACACCGCACCATTAAAAACTAAATTACAAAGCTGTCCGTACAAATTCTCTGCATTTCTCTACGTGCAACGCCGTAATGTTACAATACAATATTGTCAAAATACAAAAATGCATACGTCGACCCTAACCTTTCAATATTGATCCGTCTACAGTAATTATTATAGATGAATCGATTCGATCTTCATTAAACGAGTGTTTTGAAATCAAATAAATTCACACGCATGCATACAATTATTTCTTTGATTATATGCATATTTAAAATATATTAAAAATAAATTTATATAATATCACTGTGATCAAAAAAGTACGGTGAATTTGTTTATAAAATGTAAATTCTTTATTTATTATTTCAAATCAATTTCATTCCCTTCAAAGTTATAGCCTTTGAAGCACCTTCTTCGATTCGGTTTTATCTCCTCTATTGTGTCAAAACGGCCTTTTGAGTTTGCTGAATTTACCAGAAAACCTAGGAAAAAAAATGTAATTTTTTCCCAGGTTTTCCTAATTTACAATTTTTTTCAATTACGGGTTTAATCTAACAATTTCACCTTACTTTTTGATCACAGTCATTACATAATAAAAAAAGGAAATATGGGTTTTCAAAATAACCGCTCGTTGCTATTACCACGTGTATTCCTACAATTTCGACATATTTTACAAAACTTTGATTTATCTGTAATATAATTATGATTAATTCGTTGAATTAATATTATTAAAAGCGTTGATAAAAAACGTTGTAAAATATAATTGTATTCTAAATAACAAGTATAACATTTTAACAGATTTAAAAATCCTTAGATTTTCTAGAGAATATTTATTGATATTAAACAATTACGAGTTATAATGAACTCACATTTCAAATACAAATATAAAGCGTCAACAAATAACGTCGTTTAAAATTAATTAAGTGGTAAATTAAAATAAAGAGAAATTATTTATTTGAAATTTAATGTGCGTTGGTGAAAACTCGAAGTACAATTTAAAAAAATCGTTAATAAAATAATTCTTTCAATAAAGAAAATAATTCTTTCATAACGAACTTTTACTTTGAATGCGACATAGAATGAAAATGAAAAAGCTCGAATTTTTTATCAAATGAGATTAAGAAAAGGAATAAAATTTTCCGAGAATTAATGAAGATGTCTTTAATGTCTTTCGTCAGTAAAGGGTTGCTTTAAGCAGTAAAAATGGATTTCATTACTGCAAAAATGTTTTCAATAGAAATTGTCAATGAATGAGATTCGTCAATGATAAAGCAAGAGAATTTGACATACAAATATTATTGACATAAAAATAAATCTATTTTTTTTCAAAAATAATAAAAAATATCTAAAAGCCATAAAATAAACTACGTATTTATTTAAGTTTTATAATTAATTTTGATTAAATTTTAACATCTAAATCCAAAAAGTTTTCAAGTTTTTTCTATTGAGTCAATTTTTTTTTTTATAGATTTTATCTTCTTATAACGAAAAAGGCCAAAAGTAATATTTAAAAATATTTATATTGATTAAAGAACGTTTAACAGTAATTTTAAAATCGGCGTGTCTATTTTAGTTTTAAATAATTAAAAAAAATTAACTCGTATGTACTTCGTAAATATTATTTACATGTAAACAAATATAGCGCAATAAATATTAATATTAAAAAAAAACAAGCGTTTGTTGTTGCGGTATCGATAAATCTGCCTTTCTAATAATATCACGATATACAATAAAAAGAATATGCACATCATATAATGCAAAATTGTCAGACTCGAAGTTGCAAAATTATAAAACGAAAGTCGAAAACATAATTTACACTGTCAAAAATTATCGATAGACATCGTCATAAATGTACTACAGACAAATACATTTAAAAAATAGAGACAAGTACGCGTTAAAAAATGATATCGGAGGAATGTATAACGAACGATATTTAATGTTGATATGGTGTGCTAGTTATGTAAAAATCAAACTCGCATAACAAACATTACATAAATCCTAGGAAAAATTACCGTACGCGATTAATTATACAACATTTACATAAATTGACGCACACCGTTTTTCAATAAAATTCTCTATTACAAATACATTGAGACTGAACCAAAATAAATTATTTTATAGTGGTAAAAAAATATATATATTTTTTTTAACAAACACGATTTCGGGTATTCTTATTTATATGTTTTATACATTTTTGTTTAATGCGACCGCCATGAAGAACCGTAACTGAAAAGTGAATTTCGTTCCTAGAATATGGTATTTATTGCAATGTTAGAAAAATGTTATGTTAAAATAATCGCATACGATGTTTGTCAATAATATGTCAAAAATATTATTTTTCCAATAAAACAATAAAAGGACAAAGACAAGTTTTTAGGTCGGCATTTATTAAATTTATTTGATGAAAATTATTAGAGGCCAGTCAGTCAGTCGAAATTGAGAGAAAAGCAAATTTGTATAGTTGGCCGTCGCTTAAACAAATAAATCGCTAATACGAAAGGAATTTCGAGCGTGGGACGAGGAGCTGCAACGTCTGTGTGACAATAAAAAAAATGCATTATTCCTGCAAGCAGTGTTTAAACCGAGAAGCGATGACGGACTTATCATATTGTCTGTTTCTTTTCTTCTATTTGCATATTTCGCGAGTATTATTTCGACGGCTGCTGCCGTTTGTCATTTTTACCATTATTATACATAAAATATTATAATAGCGAAACTCCGGAGGGCTTTGTGCATTCGTTCGGCCGAAATCAACTTTCAATGCAACTAATCAATTGACAACCCACGCACTCGAACAACGGTCCTTAGCTTTGTGGAAACACTTGTTCATTATAATATACTAATATAAGTCGGGCATCGTTTATTGTGGATCGGTAACCGAACTGGGTCCGATAAATCGACGCATAATGACAATCAAATCCACCTTTTATGCCGCCTCGCTCCGAACTACAATGTTAGTTACGGTAAGCGATAGTTGGCCGAGGGAAAATTAATTATTTCTTATCGCGGTTGTTGCGAAACAATTTTCGCAAATGGTTAATCTATCTCCTTGTTCCCCGATGTTCGTGTACAATAGAATATATATAATGCTATCTCGTTGAAGTTTGGAAGTCGACTTACCTATACCAGATAACCTAAATAATAATGTGGATAAACATTACATACCAGAAAAATAAATTGATATAAAATGAAATATTTACAGAGTTGGAAATATTCAACATACATGTGGACCAGAGCTTTTTTAATTTTCTGAATCGATTTTTTAAAACTAAGTGTTTTTGTCCCACTGTTTATATATATATATATATATATATATATATATATATATATATATATATATATATTTATATATATATATATATATATATATATATATATATATATATATATATATATATATATATATATATATATATATATATATATATATTGCATGTCACAATTGTTAACTTTAAAAGTCTATAGTATAATTAAAGAGAAACAAAATTTTAACAATAACTCATATACTTATATAAGTTGTTATTGTTAAAATTAAGTTACCCGACACAATACCATAAAAATAAATGATCCGTTAAATATTATCAAAAATATAGTATCGTCAACTATAATTAAAAACTATAAAAACTTTTGAAAAATATTAAAAGAATTTTATTTATTCAAAAAGTCACAAAAAGAAGAAATAGACAAAAAAACAGGAAAATAAACGAAAAAAATGTGTTTCGCAATCCCGAACGGTCGGTCAGGAGTGGAATTTTTATTTTCACTAATAATTCAATAATAAATACAGCGTGAAGAAAAAAATGTTTTTTTTTAATATGAAAATAAGACGTTCAAATTGAACACGCGACATTGTTACGAGCACAATGAAATTTGCACTCGCATAATTCACATGATAAACAACAATAAAATGAATAATAGCAGTGAAAACATTTAAGTGCATAATAATAATGGTCATCGAGGCTCTATCGGAAATAATGCCAGATAAATATTTATTTAAGAAATATTAATAAAAAAATCTTTCGCGTTTCGTCGGTGAAAACAAAGAAACGGTCGTCCGTCTTTCGCGTAAAAATTTCACGATTGAAAATCATAATAAATAATCCGTTGCGTGCACTTTTGAGTTCGGTTCGATTTTGGTAAACGTTTCGGGTATAAAAAAAAGATTTTTTTGACACAACCGGTTTCTAACAGAAAAATTATTGGATGTATTCGCACAAAAATATATATAATAAAATATTATAAAAAGGAAAATGAATCAATTTAATTTAATTATTGAACACGATGTCGATAGCGTTAGCGTATCGTTAATTGTATTGTAGAAAAGAAAGGAAAAGACATACGGTATAAGAGCCGTAACTAGTCGAAGCATCCTGCGCTCGGAAGACGCACACCCGTTACTTTGTGTAAAACTCGACACTGCAATTTTATATTACTTCACATATTATGAATATGGATAAAATAAAAACGCGCCACATACTATTCCGTCGATACGCTATTCATAAATGGATGCTCCTTAATGTAAATGAAAATGGCTGCCGTTTTTTTTCTTAATGTGTATGTATATATATATATAGAGGTATGGGTTTTGCATCGAAAAAAAAAACAACGCGGATAAACGACCAGCAACCGACAACCGAACAAGCGCAGACTCGCGAACAAACTGGTCAGCGAACCAAAAACAACAATATGGCGGCGAGAGTTGGCGCTCGCGAATCGGCCTTCTCCCTGCGAATATCAAACTGCGGCACCTGCATTCTTGAAAATGAGACGACAATGAAAAATATAAAGAAATACTGCTATTGCATATTTTTATTTATAGTCATTTTCTTTCTCGTTTCTACGCGGGAATAGATAAGCAGATTCAAAAACGTATCACCACTGCAATACTGTAGAATACGATGAACAAGACATCGTAGAATACAATGTTCGAGTCTGGTATCGTTAGCAGAAAGCGAATAAAATTTTTCCAAGACTGAAAGTTTGGAAAAATTTCATTCTGATTGTTTATTTAATGAAGCGCGCATAAAATTTTGAAAAAAATCATCGTCCCATTAGAGCCACAAGATTCTTGACAATAACTCCAGCAAAAAGGAAGAAAACAAAAGATTTTTAGTACAATCTTAAAAAGAGCAGGAGAGCAATTAGTACTTGTCATCTTTGCGAATCTCGTACAAAGATTACTAGTGTAATACTTTTAATTTTTATAACCGCCGTAAATTTATAATTAGACATAGATAATTACATATATGTGCGTATAATTACATAGTAATCGTATGCAAATTTGCACACGGACTCACTTTTATATGATTAGTGTTTAAAATAAACATATTCTTTCTTATTTTATATAGTCTGTTCATAAAGCAATGAGACTAATATCATATAATACGAAATGTTAACACTACACTTTTTTCCTCTGTTAAGTTCATTATTTCATATAGCGACAATTGCTAGTGTTAATAAATGAAATGTAAAAAATTTCTTATGAAATAATAATACATAATTATATTATTTTGTAAATTTACTGTATGTACGTAGTTTAAAAACAACTGAAAACATTTTATTAATATTTTATTCACGTTCACGTGTACAGATCAAACTTAATATAAAATAAAACAATAATAAATCAAATAAAAATGTAATGTAATAGAACATTTACATTATACATAAATAAAATCTTGAGCGAAATAAAAAATGATTATTTCTATAAAAATTGTAATTAATGTTTATTAATATGTTTCAGTTTTTTTTAAATAATTAAAAGTATAAAAGAAATTTACCTATTTTTTAAAATTAAAAATTTTATAAATAATTAAATGATTTGAAAAATTTTTATAATATTTTTCAAAACACAAAAATTGTATTTTGAATATAAATTTAAAACTGTAAATAAATTTAATAAATTGTAACTTAACTCATTTATTTATTAAAAGTAATATAATATAATATAATATTTAAAAACTAACATTATTTATTATAGGTTTGTAAATAACTAACGTTATTTTTTTATACATTATATGTGTATAATAATCATTTATTTGACTTTGTGAAAGATTTTTAAATCAATTATTATAAAACCTAACATTCCTATATCAGACATATGGCAGCTATTATACAGATTAAGGTCAGCTGAGATGTTTAAAATTGTTCTTATTAAAAAATATATATTTTAAACATTGAAAACTCTGTTAGTCAAATAAAAACAATGATTTTTATATTAATAAAAATAAATGAAATGAAGTGTATTTATTAGACAAGATGTAATTCTGCGATCATGGTCGTAATGCTAAAGCTTACGTTGATGGTGTATTGGCAGCATTGAGTTGTCATTCTGTGTGGTCGTTCGCTTTGTTTCTGGCTCTTTATGCTTTTGTATGTATACCTCTAAAATTTATATTTCTGCTACTTGATATTTATTTTACGTCAATTGTACTTGATATTTATCACGTCTTTATAATTTTTTTTTTAATAATTCGTTTAGGTTATGTTTTCTGCATATTTTTTACAAATCAGTTTTAGATATTTTTTTACAGCAGCTATTTCTAATTTGAAATGTAATTTACCTTTTACCCAAGTGAAATCTAAAGTTCTAGTTTATCTATGATGATTGATTTTTTGTAAATATCTGTATTTGATCCAAAGACTTTTCAAAGGACCTTTTAGTTTCTTGAAGTCGCCTTCGTTTTTTAATGAACGATTTTCTATTGCGTATTTTTTAATTTTAAGAGTTGGTTACCTTCATTTATCAAAAAAAAGTTCATAGTACGAATTTACTTTTTTTACAATAAAATCACACTTTTTCTATGAGTTACTTGTTTTCACCAATATTCTAGGTAATTTCAGGCGTACAGAATGAATTTTGGTTGTCCAAAACATTCTTCATCTTTAATGTATATATACATACATACATACATGCATATACATATATATGGATTTAAAGTCCAATTCAAGTCTTTACAATTACGAATAAAGGCGCACATTTTTTTATTTCATTTATTTCTCATATAGGGAATTTGCTTTAACTCTACGATTTGTATATTGTCACAGCAGCGACATTTGCGATTTGTTTTATTTTGTCTACTTAGTAACTTTCTTTTCCTTTTAGTAGTTTAGTCCATTTTAATAAAAAAAAAAAAGAATAATATTGTAAAAATGGGATATTTTAAGACAATATAAAACGGAGTTACAAATATTATTTTTATTTGAGAGTAATCGAGCTTGTCATAATAATCTTTTTTTAATGTTAAGTTATAACATTAATATTATTATTATATTAAAAAAAATCTTTTGGATTTTGAAATGAATTTTGTTTTCAGGCAAGATGGGAGAGCGGTATAATATTCACAGTCAATTGGAGCACTTGCAGAGTAAATATATTGGAACGGGTCACGCCGATACAACTAAATATGAATGGTTGACAAATCAGCACCGAGATTCGTGTTCCAGTTATTTGGGTCACCCGGACCTGCTCAACTTTTTTGCAATCTGCGAAAACGAAGCGAAAGCTAGGGTCAGATTCAATCTAATGGAAAATATGCTCCAACCTTGCGGACCACCCCCGGAAAAACCCGACGATTGAGCTGTCTAATATCATATTTATATAGAAATACTTGTGAAAATTGACTTTCTACTATTTGGAATTGTTTAATTATAACTTGGTAAAAATTATCGTTGTTTGAAAATAAATTCATTTTGTGTACTTTTTAACTGTGCGTTTTGAATTTTGTGAACGAAAGTATAGTATCTACGAACGCTCGAACATAATCAAATACATTTCTTTACGTTATTATGATCGTCGGTCGAGTGCGGCGAAATATTATTTTTTACAAAGAAATAACGTTCGAAAGCTTTAAACTGCAAAATTTCATTACGCTACCGTTTATTTTTTACATAATTAAAAGAAAAACAAAGTAGTAGACAGGAATTCGATAGGTAAGTAGAAATCTTAAACATAAATTTCTAAAATAATAACGCGCTTTCAATAGAAATTATATTAATTTAATAGTAAAACAAATTTATAAAAATACGTTACGGCTATGGAAAATTGAGGGAAAAATGAACGTTCACGAGTTGACGGACATGACGCGCACGAGTTTGTCGATTTCGCGTTCGTAATTAGTTTTTTTCGCGTCCCGCAATTTCTTCTGTCGGAGGTGGCGATCGCACTTGTTTATCAGCAACGCCCTCATGTCGTTATACGAATCCGCGTAGACGGAGTCGTACATTTCGACGACGTTCAAAAGCGCGTCCAGCGAAACGGCGCCCTTCTGCCACAGTTCCGTGATCTGCCGGTTCTCCGGCATCACGGCTTTGACGATTATGCCGTGATTTGCTGCGGCGCCGCTTCGCGCTTCGCTCGCCGCGCACGACGCCTCCTCGTCGGCGGTCGGGTCGACGAGTATTTTGTCGCCCCGGAGTCCGAGGGTGAGCGCCGTCAGCGTGTCGTAGATCGGGATTTCGGCGTCGGCGAGGGCCAAACTCGCGGCGTTGATCAGGGCGCTCGCGCAACTCCCGTCGTTTTCCAGGACGTACGCGAAGACGTCGATCTGAAAACGTTTTCGAATAAATTTCGCAAACAAACCGGTCATAACTAAAACTCATCAAAGAACCTGAAAGTTGGCGAACAGGTGTCTGAGGACGATCGGTTCCAGGGCGCGTTTCAGAGCGGCCCCCAGTTCTCTTTCCTCGTTGCCGGGCTGGAGTTGGGACCTGATCGCGGTCGAGAACGGTGCGAACTTAACTTCGCAGTGCAGCTCGCCCAGGCCGCTGGCGGAGGTGCAAAAAACAAAAAACAGCAATTAGTCGAGGCGGACGGCGGTCGAAGGGCGCGAACGGTGCGACGTGCGACGCGACATACTCGTAATTGTTCTGTTTCGGCATCTCCTTGGGGTCGTAGACGGCCACTACGACTTTCGTTTTTCCGTATTCTAAAAACGCGGATCCTTTGGCCTGCGTGACCGCGTTCAGATAACCGTCTGGAACATAAGACAAGATAAACGACGGGCGACAAGATAAACGCGACGACGGCGACTAGGGCGAGACGCGATCCTCACGCATGGTACGAGCCGCATCGGGGCGTCGGCCGTCTTTCCGGAGTCCGCGAGAGTCGAGCGGCTCTTCGTCGGGCCGCTTGTTCAGCTCCGAATAGAAGCGATAAGGCGTCGACGACTCGGGGCCCGGAATCCGCTTCGTATCCGGCGCCATTCCTCCGCTCCTAACCTCCGCTCCTAACGCTAACGCGACGACTTTGATCGAACGCGTTCGCGTCGCGACCATAACCGCAAAAATAATTGTGCGAGTTTAATATTGTTTAATAGTTTATTCTATAACGCGTCGCGAGCCTCGTTTCTATGCGAATTTCTGTACGAATATTAAGTTGCGTTCTTGTCGGTCTCGAGTCATGCTCGTAAAAAAGCATACTTGGGCTCGTTGACGTCTGCGAGGTTAAAGTTTGATTTGAAATGTCAACGTAGAAGCGTTGACGATTTCGAGTCGTCGGTCGATCGTTCCGGAAGTGAATATTTAAAAGATGTCTACCGGCAAAGATGTGTCTCCGTTAGTTCCGCTTTTGGTGATTTTCCCTTTTTTTTTCTATCGATTCGTCTCGTAATATTTTTAAGTATTTTTTTTTGTTGCATTTTTTTCATATTAACGATCTCTTAAAACGCTAATAAATATTTTCGTTTCTTTTTTAATTTTGCTTTCGCTTGTGCGTTTAAAAAACGACGAAATTCGCAAATAACGGGTTGCGAAGTTCGACGCGTTCAAATTGCAAGGCTTAAAAAGTATAGCCACGAATTTGGAATTAATTTTACATAAACGCGACATAAATATTTTAGCAAAAGCCGAAAATATTCGATTCGGTATGTCGAATCGTTAACGGAATGTTTTTTTGTTTTATATGTAGTCCGGAGGTTTGGCCGGTTTAGCGGTCGACGTTTCTCTGTTTCCTTTGGATACAATCAAAACGAGATTGCAAAGCGCCCAAGGTTTCAAGAATTCCGGAGGATTTTCCGGTATATACAGAGGACTCGGCGCGGTCGTAGCCGGAAGTATGCCCACGGCTGCGCTTTTCTTTTTTTCATATGAAATGTTCAAAACCACGGTCGGTTCGATGGTTCATGAAAAATATTCTCCGGTGATTTACCTTGCGGCGGCGTCTATCGGAGAAGTGGTATGACGATTATTTGACGATGAATTTGCATGATCCAAAAATCTATATAAAAAATTAAAGTTTAGTGCTTGTTACTGAATTTTATGGGAATTTTATTTATTTTAGTATTTTTTTTTTTTTGTTTTTTATTGTTAGTTTACTTTGAATTTTAGACGGCATGCATTGTACGAGTACCGACCGAAATAGCTAAGCAGAGACAGCAAGCGATAATCGGTTTACATTGTAATAAAGGAAGTATCGATATATTATGGGATGCATATAAAAGTGAAGGATTTTCGCGTGGTTTATACCGAGGTTATTTTTCGACCGTTATGAGAGATCTTCCATTTAGTTTTATACAATTTCCTATATGGGAATATTTAAAACTGACCGTAGCTCAAAACTCTTTAAATGGAGAAATTTCTAGTTTCGAGGTTTATTTTACATCAGTTTATTCAAACATTTTACTGAGATATTCTGATAATGCATTATATATATATATTTATTTATTTTTTCATCAGGTAGCGCTGTGCGGTTCAGTATCTGGCGCGATTGCCGGTGCACTGACAACGCCATTGGATGTGGCTAAAACCAGAATTATCTTGGCCGAGAAGCAGACCGCTTCTCGAAGACTAAAAATCGGTAATGTTTTAAAAAGTGTTTATGAAGAAACCGGAGTTCGTGGACTGTGTGCCGGTCTGCTGACTCGTATTGTTAGTTTTTCATTAGGTGGTTTTATATTTTTGGGAGCTTACGACTATTCTAAAAATTTTTGCAGTACTTGGCTTCAATTTCGATAACGTTTTAAATATTTTTTTCTACACGATTTAATGTAATAAGAAACGACTAGTATATGGTTGGCTACTTAAATTATTTAAGAATGAATAATGTTGTTTGGTTTTAGAATTTAGAGGTATTTATGTTTTTTGACCATTGTAGTATTAATTCTATCCAAAAAAATTCAACGATTTTGATTGTTATTATAATTATTAGTTACATATTTATTATTATTATTTTAATTAATTTAATTTAAAAATCTCAAACGTTTATATAGTATTTGTAGTACACTAGAAATGACTAAATGAATATTTATTTTTTGTTTTCTTTATGTATTGTACTTGTTAATTGTTAAAATAAAAAGTGTGTTTATTTTTGCACCACGTTTATTTTGTTTTGCAATATTGTTTTAACATACAGGTTGGTTATATATACCGTTTCAATATATGAACACGACATGACATTTTTATATGAAATTGTAATATCGAGCATTGATATTACAATTTCAATGCTCGATTTGATATTGTAAAAATATTTGCTTTATGTTGATGATAATGATTGTGCATAAAACTGACTTTTTTTTTCTCAAAGTAAATTATGTCTGATGGATGATTTTTTTTATTGAATAACTAAAATGAGAAAGATACTCCACATAATTATAGATGTAATTTGTAAGAATAACAACTAAATAATAATAAATATAATTCTATTTACATATACACACAAAACGCATATATATATATATATATATATATATATATATATATATATATATATATATACATACACATAGTAAACATTTACATATTAACATTAAATTTCATTTGCATTTACAAAAATAATATATTATACCATCAAGTTTATATTACAAATATAAGATCTATAATTTAATTACATATATGTTTTGAATATTAGATATTTCATGTATTAATCATAACATCTAGTTTTCAATGAAATTTTCTAATGACAAATTTATTAAATAGAAAAAAATCCATTGAACGATAATATTTTCATAAGTAGTAGAATAGAAAGACGGGAAGCTATCGAAGAAAAACTCATTATCAAAGTACTAAAAATTATTTAAATGATCTAAATATTAGTGTATGGCTGATATTTTGACATATATATATATATATATATATATATATATATATATATATATATATATATATATGTATCTATATATTTACATTATTTCGAGTTTATTTTTACTAGTTGAAAAATTATCTGAAAATAACGTTGCTGGAATGTGATCCCCTGTTTGAGCTGCTATCTCTTGATGCATTATGTCTCTTAAACGGATTCCACGATGGTAATCTCCGAGCTCCCAAATTACTTCTGCTAACGCCACCTGTAGAACCATTACTCGATGTTGTCGAAGCGGCAGACACTGAGCCTTGATTTGATCCAGAATTTTGTGTACTCGGGCTGCTGTTGCTGTTGGCCTGCAACATTAATAATACATACGTATTCACTAGTAAGACGTGAACTAAAACAATTTCAATATTGTATATACTTTTATATATGGTATATACTTTTAAATAATTTCTATCCATTGGAGTGACGAGTTTTAAACTTAGCGTATCGCCCGAAGCCTTGATGAGTTTAACGACTTCATCGTGAGGACTCCATTTCACGTCTCTTTCTCCGATAGCTACTATGAAATCTCCTTCCCGCATACCGCCCAACTGTTGGCAAATGTGTCAATATAATGTAATATATAAACGTTTCATTCATATATAATACTATATAGTATATATAACGCGTACATATATAATATATTACTTACATCGGCTAACGAACGAGGTTCCACACCCGCTATTATAACAGGAGCGTCACCTCTTATGGAGAATCCAAAACTATCGCTGGGATTTCTATCGTGACCGTTCTCTTCTAATTTGTCTTCGGACGACAGATTGCATTCACTAGAAGAAATTTTTTTCAAATGATTCGTATCACCGTTTTTGATATCTCCATTGTGCTTTGGATTTATAATGTAACTGAAATTTTCGGCTCCGAGCGATTTTTGGAAATAAGCGTTTTTACCATTGGATAATGGAATAACGTCGTTTTTTATTCGAATTCTGTTGTTGCTATCAGTTTTCATGTTTATTCTCAAATCGTTTGTGGAAGCGTTTTTTTCGTTGTAATATACGTCGTCGTACGGTTTAGAAAAACTGGGTTTCTTCTCTAAATTATTATTGTAACCGTTAATATAAACTCCGTTTTGTCTCGTTACGGGAGGTTTGTTGGAAATGTTTGAAATATTTTTTTTCTTTGTATCACCATAGTCTAGTTTTGAAGAGTCTTCTCGGTGAAGTCGGTATTTTTCGTCATTTTTAATTATGTCTCTTTGGTAATAATACGCACTGTTATCTTCAGACCTGTCTCTCTTTTCATATATAGATCCGTTTCTTAGCGCTTTTTGGCCATTTATTTTTGGCGAGTCATCCTCATTTACATACAGTTTCCCATTGGCTCTGCCCCTGTCCATTCTTCTCGCGTCTTTGTTGGAATTTCTATCGCTTCGCAATTTTGAATTGTAATTTGATTTTTGTAATTGTATAGCACGAGGCGCGCTCCAATGTCTCTTAGCAGAAAATATAGCTACCGGACCCAGCGACTTAAACAAATCTTCAACTCTGTGTTGCGCAAAGTCTGGTTGAGTCAATGACAGTTGAAATTTAGTAGACGCTATAAAAAACATTAATAAAGATGTATCTTCTTCTTTAATAACTTTATATTGCTACTATTGTTATTTTTCAATCTTACGCATGATACTCGGCGTTTCCAGAACTTCTGCGAAATCAGGGCTATCTGGTAATAGAGCCAGTTCATTTACTGCTTTTTCGTGATGCTGTCTTAACACGCGACATATTGAGGCTTTGGCTTTTAACTCTCTATAATTAAATTTATCATTAATGACTTATTATATAAATATAAAATATTAGAATATTCCATGATATACTATATTTACACTCACCTGCACATTCTTTGTAAACGTAGCGCTTCTTCATAACAATTTAATGCTTCTGAAAGATGAGCTTTGCCGAGGGCAATACGCTGATCTTCTCTGCTAATCAAGTTGCCATTACCATTATTATTTTTTGCAAGACTAGGATCTACATTTCTAAAATTTTATTTAACAATTAATAGTTGAAAATATTTTCAAGCAATGATAACGATTATTGAGAAAATAATGGAACCTATCGTTCTTCGTAGTATATTCGCACCAATCGGGCAGACTCAGTTCAGAAGTGTGTACGTTCGTTATTCTTTCTTGAGTTTTGCTATTAACCGATGACCGTGAAGTTGTAGCGTTCAGCAATCCGGTTGCTATGTGGTGATGAGCCAATGCTAAAAAATAACATATCGATTAGCAATAGAAATATTTTGGATTCATTTTCATTTTTACGTATCTCATTTTTTATTCACCTTTATAAAATTCTGTTTTAATATTAATTAAGGAAACCCAAGAATATGGCACGTAATTTAAAACAGTTTCTGCTTGCATCTATAAATATATTGATTTTATTTATTTATTTTCACGAACGAAATGTCAACAATAAAAAAAAGCAAGTTCGTTTATTAACTCGATATGATAGTATTTGAAAAAAACTTATTAGTCTTTAAAAACCTTCTGTCCTAAAATCTGATATTGTTGAGCTAAAGTTTGACTTTCTTGACACAGATCCAAGCATAAAGGCAAATCGTCACAAAGTTCTTTTTCTCTCGCTGTACACTCTTCTTCAGCACCGAGCACCAATTTTTCAAACAGACATTCGCGAGCTTGAGCCTTTACATATTAATTAATATATAATATTAGATATTTGACTAAAAAATGCTTACAAAAATATATCGCTCGTAAGATGTTTTTAAATCAATGTATAATACTTACAAGCATTAAGTTAACCAACATATCAAGCATATCTGGTCCAAGATCCATACTTGGTGCATTTGTAAAATTTTCGTGGATATATCTAAACATGCCAGCAGCTCGGAGTAATGAATCTACTGCAGAATCTAGACCTTTAGATTCAGAACGATCCTTTGAATAATAATAAATATTTGGAATTATAAGAATTGCGAAAATAACTTGAGCAAATGTAATAGAAATATGTAATTTAAGACTTAAATAATTATATATATATATATATATATTTAACCTGTTTTGCTCCTATTTGTGTATATATGGCTGCCATATTGAAAAGCACGCAAGCCTTTTCAAAAGCTACAGTTCTTTGGCACGAAGGTACGCCTAAAATTCCAGATTATCGTTTATTTTAATATTATATATTTAAAGTAATTGAAAAAAATCTTAACAACAAATCGAACCGGTTAAAGAGTCAAACCATTCAAAATATATGCCGAGACTTCTATCAGGTGGAAAAAATCTTCTTTCGATGAAATACAATTGATTGTAATAACGGAACAATAAAGCCACACCGCTTGAATTTCTAACAGGAGTTCTTATAGCCTATAAAAATTGTGATTCAGATGTAAAAATACTGAATAATTATTTTATTTTCAAATAATAAATTCGATTCACCTGTCTCATATCCATAAAATCTGATATGGCATCTTGATATGAAACGGCATCTTCGCTATAGTGTTCAAGGATGAAATCGGTAAACGGTTCCCTAAAATCGACTTCTTTCGTTTCCTTCAAACCTAGCGGTATCATAGGCATCACGTTGTCTTTGCTGAAAAAAGCAAATTATTCATGAAACGTGGAAATGTCGATTTTCGATGACGAAACGGTGCTTTCTTGGCGTTACAACAATAAGCTACGAAACAATGAAAAAGATGGGAACAGATTGAACGAACGTATTAAATATAGACAGGTGTACTATATATAATACGTATAGTATTATATATATATATATATATGGTACACCCGAGCATGAGAATATTTGTGTTTAAATGGACGTAACGAAGAACATCGGCGAATTCCCGGTGATGTAACTCGAAGAAGCATTAGCCGAAGAACAATGGTGGGGCCATCGACCAGGACGTTTTGCCATGGGAACGGATCCACCATCTTCAACAATTGTTTCTCTACACGATCAATATTTACGAATTATACGAATATTTCAAATTCGTACAATTCGTCGACCATTTATTTATGTTTTACTTTTCAATCTATAATATATTAACGTCCACACTCATAATAATATGTATTGTATAATACATATTATTTTTAGATTATATATATATATATATATATATATATATATATATATATATATATATATATATATATATATATATTACAATTTTGGAAATCGATTTATTCGTTTTACGTCCAATTTTTCTGTACAGGCACATTAGACAATTTTTGAGCATACTCGTATAATTACTGGTTAACATAGATTGTTTTCTAAATATGCTTACCGATTCAAAAATTATATTGTTTATAAATTACATGTTACCTAATCGATTTTTACAAATGACACTTGGACAATTCCCTAGTTAACGGATCAACTGATAAAATGTATAGAGGAGGATCGTTGTGCAATCTTATTCAGAAATCTGAAACGAAGCGATTAACAAAGAAAAAAAATATAAAAACGACTATGAGAGAAAAGCTAAAACTTTGATGGATGAATAGAATGGAAGTAAACGTAAAAAATTCCGTATAAATAGATGAAATTTTAAAATTTTAGAATTTTTGTAATAACCACTGGACTGCCTTATGGAAAAGTTTGTACGTGGAAAATAGACCACATGTTCAGATAGCTACTTTAATGCTTTTGATGTCCATAAAAGTTTCAACTGTTTTTTTTTTTTATTATTATTCAGAGAGAGTCTTAAAATCTCCATTTAAGTGTATATATATATATATATATATATATATATATATACTGTAGTTTGATAACTATATTAGTTTTAAAAGAAAACTAGCAAGCCAAAACTACTCGAACTATTATTTTCAGACACAAACAGACGAGAAAATTGTAAAACCTCGCGTGGCTTAAATAATTTAGAACCTAAGAAATAATCAGTCATTATCAAGTTCAGATTTCATAATCATTATTTATGTAGAATGCATGTTCGTATACACGTAAATATAACGATAAATTATGTTCGGATCATTATAATTAAGTTCAAAACAATGTGTGGGTAGAACAACACGCAGTTTATCATACAACTAAATCATTCTGCCTGCACAACACGCAATCATTTTCATTAAAATAAGTCAAAGAAAACACAATAGCACTGCTATAAGACAAATCTGTTTTTATTTCAAATTTTTTTATTTACCATATATGCAGATTTATGGTAACTTTGTCCGTCAAAAATTCCAGTTGACAAAATGGTCGAAGACTATTTTGAATTATTGCTGCCTTAAATAGCAAGCATCTACGGAACGACTTGTGTAAATAGTTTTATTGCTATTTGCATTCCTCGTTCTGGCTAATCTCTATCTTTCGTTTCAGCTCGCGAAACGTTCCCATATAATAACGAATAGTCAACAAAATAAAAGGAATACGTTCAATTCAATTGCGAATATGTTAAGAAAAGTTTTCTTCCGACGAATTTCCAAATACGCTTTCTTTATATATATATATATATATATATATATATATATATATATATATATATATAAAATTCACTGCTGTATGTGAAACTGTTTGTTAGTTTTTAAAAATACCTCTAATTGCATAAGCAGAAATATGTATCGACGGAAAATAATAAAAACTGAAATTTAATTCAGTTCAAGACTATCACTTTTTACTACTATACAATATAATATTATGAAGAATGAATTGATTTGACTCGCGACATACCTATAGTAAGTAGTACATTTGTTGAAGACAACAAATCGACGTCAATTATAACGAATGAGAAAATGCCGCTGGAATTGTAAAATTCATGAGCGACGAATATGTCGAAACAAACGAGAACAAACGAAAACAAAAACAAACAAACACGAAAGCGGTTGACAAATGCGAGGGATTCAAGCAATTCTTCCCTTAAAGCGCTGCAATATATATACATATATATATATATATATATATATATATATATATATATATATATATATATATATATATATATATATATATATATATATATATTTAGCAGCGATTCTTAACCATTTATCTTGTTGACCACTTTGACTAATTCCAGTAAGTTTTATTACCCATTCTATTTATCGGTTAGAGAAAACGAGATGAATCATTTTCAAAGTATTTACAATTAATTAAGCGAGGAGAACCGATATCGGAATTGGTTAAGTAAATCCTTGTGTAATTTCATGCTTTTCAACAATTATGCCGCTTCGGTGATTTGGGTCGCTTCAGAAATATTTAAATAGAAAATATATCATATTGTCACAAATTTTCTAAAAAATGGACTAAATTTTATTCTTTTGAATAAAATGCAGCCTTCGAATGATTATTTTTGATCAGGATTAATAAGTGTTTATTAGTATTATGACATAAAAAATATATTTTCATAATATATTAGAGAAGAGGCAAAATTGACGGAATATGTAGATTAGAAACAATTCTATAATAGCAACTCGTTGCTATTTCATTAATTATCGTAAAAGTGTTTATTTTTTAGGGAATGAACTTGGTAACATTCTTTAATATGCTGACGGTCGATTTTGTCGATTTAACCATTCCGTTCTTCGACAGCTGATTTCCATTTTATCTTCACTGTGTGTGTGTGTGTGTGTGTGATTATATGTTGGACTACACTGGTCGTCGACCATTAATAATCGTCAACATAACGTCCAATTAAACCAGAAACGATGAAATAAATCAATGTCTTTTCAACGGCGCCTCTTACTGCTTCCACGATTTTCCAATTTACCAGGAATGTTTTTCTTTGAATACTTTTCGTTCGATTTAACTGATTTCTTATCTTTATTTTTGTCTTCGCCTAATAAGGGTACTCATTCAATATACAAATAAAGTCAAATTTAATTTCTAAACGACGAAGATAACATCAAAAAAGAAAAAAAAACATTTCGTGGATATGAAATGAAAGGACTTTAAAAGTTGAATAAACTGGATTGAACTTGTCCTTTTAAGCGAAGATCGGTGCACTTCCTGCACCATCAGAGGTTCTATTAACGGTTTCTGAACGGAACATCTAATTACGTCTCTGGATGCAACCGGTTCTGCGTGATGTAGTTTAAGAATTCTGTAACTCCTTGGAAACATTCGACAAATACCTTTGAACCATTACCAAGGCCAACGTTGTTTGTTTGTTGTTGTTGTTGTTTTTTTTAATACGAAAGGGACACTTTTTAACACGATTTTTAATTTTAGATAATGAAGACCATGTCTACGCATTTATTGAAATAGAGCTTAGAAAACAATAATAATGATTTCCGTCAAATCGCATCTTTGACAAAATATTCTCTTAACCAACGTTGGTGGAAAACGTAAAAAGTTCTTTGGGGTAAATAAATTTCAGAACTTAAATTATCGGCAGACTGATAATTTAAGTTCTGTTATTTCCGAAAATCACAGACGGCAAATGAGAGACGAGGAAAGGCAATTGATACAGCAATAAAATTCCACCGTGGGATTTTTGGCGTAGCGGTTCTGCGTCCGCCATAATTGTCGGTCGTTTGTTAGCTTACAATATTTTGCACGGTGTACTTGATTTTATTGATTTTCAGAAATTAAACACCAAATGATCAAGTATGACAGCAGGCAAAATATTGTACACTGTGTACTATAATATAATGTTATATTGTAGTTTAATATAGAATAAATAGCAAGTAGTATGCGAATTATGTTATTAACGCGACCGACCGACATACGAGTTCTTGCACAACGAACAGAATCGAACGGTAACACGGAACGATTCTTCACGGTGACTTGATAACTCGGCGTCTGCTATCTATCTGTCTTTCATAATACATGATTACTATACCATACTTGAATTCTTTCAAATGTAATGACACGTTTTTACGAATTGCGTTCCGATACTGTGCGATATCAACTTTCTTATCTATCATCATACAAGACACACACATTTGTAAAACTAAAAAAATGGTTGGTGTAACTCGAAAATATATTTTACCTGTCATTCTGATATAATTCCACCGACGAATTCAAAGCAGCCAGCTGCTCTTTGAGAAGTTGAAGATTGGAATTGACAAAACTCAGTTCTAAAGCGACGGTTTCTCTTAACTTTCTATTATGCGTAGCCTAAATAAAATATATAAATATGTAGTACATGTATTATTTTAGAGATAAATACATAACATATAATATTAAATATTTACTAATATATGATATTACCATATATCGTATAATAGACGTGGATATTTGATATTTTTATGTAGATTTTAATTGCAAATGAAAACATATCTTTATATGTCCGTGGCAAATCTGAAATGCCATCATTATTACGATTTCCCAAAACAACAGAATAATCGTAAATGTTCCGAAACGGGCACGAAAATCGCGATAATCCGCCCATTCTTACGGAACGACCGGTTCTAAGGCCTCGGTCACATCGATTGCGCAACTCGCGATTACACTTCTATTATTATTCTTCGTGCGAATGCGATTCTACAATTTGAATTTATAATTTATTGTAACTGTACCATAGGCGGAAGCGCATTATGATGTGAACGTAGCTTAATAAAATGGAAACAATCGACATATTATATATAAAATATGAATCGAAAGCTAAAACGATTTCATTGGATCGTTGTGAAAAAAAAATATCGATTTCGATACATTAAAATGGGGAAAATATTATTATTATTATTATTTTTTAAATTAAATCATACCTTGAAGAGATTTTCGGCACCGGCCCTGAGTCTCATTTCCTTGTTGATCTCTTGGTTTAACTGACATCGCCTGTTTTGCAATTTTCCTCTGCACGTTGCAACTCGAGGATCCGACCCCTGCAATGGAGGAAAGAGTAAATTATTGTTTATTGTTCAATAAATTTCATTGTTCCGTCGGTCACAGTCGATTTCTGTATGGTGCATTTAAAAAGTAAATCACATTATCCAGTTATGTATAGTTTCTTCGTCAGAAGACAAATACTATCGGGAAATGGTATTTGGATTTAAAAAACTCGACGATAACGAGGACTTCAAACGAAAGTCATGTCACATATAGTATAAGTTATTTTGAAATATCGCAGTGAAAGTTATTTGCGATTTATTTACTTTACGCATAATGATGTGCGTTTATAGTAAATCAAAAGCGACATTAGTAAAAGCAGTCTCGTTATGAAATTGACTTTTTGCGTTTTGTCATTTGACGAGCGATGCATGACGATCAAAAAACTATTCAAAGACAAAGAAAATGAGCGTTCGAGCGGTTCAAATATTAAGGCGCATTCACATTATTTACAAAGAATTTCAGTATATTTATAACGGAGTTCAAATCGGTCCAATTTAAATACTCATTAGATATATCATATATTGTTATTACAAGATGTTCCTATAACGTTTAAATACGAGAATCGATAGATCAATAATAAATGAGCCACTTTTATATCACAATAAACGTACTATACTACGCAATATTTATTATTTAATAGTATTTATCACAGAATAGTACGAATACTATTTTTGAATAGTCACGTTTTTAGAGTCACGAATATATTATAAACGACTCATAAAGCAATCGTATCGCTTATTTTTAAAACTCATTATAAATTTAAAAAAAAAACAATTAATTTATCTACAGCAAAAAATCAATTGGTAGCTTTTTGATTTTTTTATTTATTTAATAATGTTCTTAGAGACTATCTACATATTTCTTCATTTTAGCATCATATTAAAGACGTTCAGCTTAAACGGTCGATTGAAAGTCAAAATCTATGTATTATATAACCGGTAATACAGAACAAATTAGTTGAGATAAAAGGAAAATAAATGTAGTTTTAAAAATATTAGACATCGGATGCGAAAATGTGATTTTTTTAAGCGGAACCGTCGAGATGAGATTTTCAATTTTAATTAAAAACCAATTGAAAGAGAGATTTCGTGCTCTTTTTCGTTAATTATAATAATCAGCGTCATTGTAATTATACAATTTTTACGAAAATTGAAAATATATTATATGGCGATAAATTTCACGACTTTCACATTTCTTTTCTAGGTATACCATATATTGTAATTGTATTCATGTAATATTTTTACTATAAGTGAAACAATGTACTATAAATTCAATAATATATATATATATATATATATATATATATATATATATATATATATATATATATATATATATATATATACATATGTATAAAATACGTTTATGAAAAGTTTTAAAACGAAAGCAATAAAGTGTAAATAGAAGAAAATCGAAAGAGAACGAACTTAGTATGCTGAAGATAGCACAAAATTAAAGTTATTCATTGGCGTTGTTTATTGATTTGTTTCTGTTCTCGGAATTAAAAGCGAAAGAAAGCTCGCTCGCGCATTTCCAAACGGAATTTTTAATAAACATTTATTTAGTCTATCTATTCATTACAATATCTTTAAAGATATGAATCGCGAGTGAAATCAACGGCGTCCGAATTGTATAATATTGTGGCCGCGCGTAAAATTCCATTATAATTTAATCGAAAGTGGAATTCGATTAGTGACACGTTTTGTATAGGCAGGCGGTCGGTCGTTTACCATTTCAACTATTATTATCGCACTTACTCTTTTTAACCAATATAATTTCTTTTCTTTTTATGTTCTTATTATTTTTCATACTTTCTAATCGTTATTTTTGTTGCATTCGTCGAGATATCGATACAAACTATTCATTGTTTCTCAATTAAAATCTATTCAATCGTATTTCTTTGTATCTCTTAAATAATATTTATATATATAGTATACGGTTGTAATTGTGCAATACAATACGTACAAATTTCAAATATGCTCGTTTACTTTTATTTCTGTTGTTGGATTTTTATATATAGAATTCTATTTCCAAGCTCAATTTAACGTTTTAACTGGCCGATCACGATATTTTCGACAACAAATACCATATATATTGTACGTACATATATTCTTATTTTTATAAAGTAACGTTCGTTCAAAACAGTCGCCACATCCATTGTAAAATAACCGATAAAAATCAGTCGTATAGAATATTTCGTGAATGTATGCATTTTTAGTGTTTTTAAATCATATTCGACATTTTTTTTCTTAACCATATTGAATATATTACGAGTGTATTAAGAGAGTTCGATCGCGTAATGATTTTGGAACATAGCTAATAGTTTTATGCAATATGTATATTTTGATAGTATAACCGAAGAACAATATTTGTATATAATCCATGAATCAGACTTGCAAATAGCGAACGAAAATATACAATGTAATTTTATTGAAAGTGAAGTTATAAATAATCGTATAGCAGTGATGAATTGATATGAAAAAGCAGGTTTCTTTCGAGCGACAGAATAGAATTGAAATGTATAAATAACATGGTATATAGTGTAATATAATATAATATAATAGTATGGACATGAGAGTTGATGACGCGTGAAAAACGTTAAGTTGTACAGAATTGAACGGTAACGCAACAATGAACTTAACAACAACTACAACAACAACAACAACAACAACAATCGACAATTCAAATTTTCACCTGAAACTTTACAAATAAAAAACACGTTAAATCTATCATATTTTTACTTTATGCTTCTTTTCTAAAAATGTATATTACATATGTTATGTAGTGAATTCTATTCTATTCTAATTACAATAATAATAATAATAATAATAATAAAAATATGGTCTTGCTTTTAAAGATACTATTAAGATAAACCACATATATGGCAGATTGGATTTCAAAAAATAATCTCTAAATATAACGGTAATAAGTCATTTGTACGCAACCGCAGACGTGTCATTATTGAGAGTGAAAATAGCGCGCGCAAATCTATATCAAACAGAAGAATGATAATATCGTGGACGCAGCTAATATGACCGCAACACCGTGCACATGAATACGACTACTCGTAGGTACGACTAGATCAAAGCGTGCATAACTACGGTAAAATTGTTCAAATGAACCGTTCGTCGAAGGATAGATAGAGCAAGAAGCTCGCTCGACGACAAAAATCTTAATAAATGCATAATTTATTATAATGAATAAATACGTAGATATTGCGTAAAAGAACGCGGGGGACATGGTCGTAACTGAGTGCACTTGCGACCGACCGTTAAATTTGCATAACTCGACCGGTTGGCAACACTGACTATAAAACCGACGACCAGTTTGCGCAACGCATTTTTGTCTCTTTTTTTTCTCCTTTCCTTTTTTGTCATTAACAACAATTATAATAACGAATACGTACGTGGAAGCGAATTTAAGCATAATCGATTGCATCATTATTTTTGAAACAACACATAATATTATTATTAATTATTTTTATCGATGAATCTTCTTTTCCAAGTGCTCGGAATGCGGACGAATAAAAGTCAAACGGCAACATTTTCAACAGATATGTGTTAGAGAAATGACATTATTATAAATATGCGTGATGCATTTACCATATATAGACCGGTTTAATTTCTCATTTTAGATACGAACCGTTATTAATGCGAAAAGGAGAAAAAAAAATTCAAAGCATAAAAGCATATTGGGAATATATATATATATATATATATATATATATATATATATATATATATATATATATAATATATTTCATTTTCACCAACAATGTATGAACGAGTACGATATTATCTATACATCATAATAATCGATTAGAAACTCGAACTTTTGTAAAGAGAACGTTTTATATTTGTACAAGAATATACCATATAGACATTGTTTAAATATAATATTATTGCTCGGTTTATACTAAATAATATTGTAGGAACGCTATCGATTAAAAGTTATATTGTTATATACTACAAGTCACGCGAGAAAAGAACACTTATGCCGTCCGATTGTTTGTCAATTTATGAATTTTACGGCATATATTGTACATGTATTTTGTTAGGTGAAACGATGGCAAATTGTAATGCCGCCGCATACATCATTCTGCATCGTCAGTGACGATGCACTTTTGTTCTCGATTCGTCAGTTCAACAGAAAGAAACGATGCGTATTATTTATGCTCTTTTCGTATTGTATTATATATTAACTTGTATCAATTTTATTGAAGTTTTTCACGCTTCGCGCGACACGCTTCTAGCATAATAATCATATTATTGTGAAGAAGCAATAATGGGCGCATTGTTGTCCTTCGGTAAGAATCATCGGAGAGTAAGGAAGACAGACAGTTAGTTATTCGTGTTGAATTTCGGGTCAACGACGGCAATTTCCGCGATCAAAAAATATGTGTAGTAAATATTTTATATATAGTATATGATTATGACTATGTGTGCGTATGTAGTAATGGTGACGGTGACGGCTTCGTGTACCGTTCAATTCGTCTTGGAGGAAGTGTTGGTGTTTCGAAGATACATATTTGCACCTGTTGGCCTAAGGTGAGTGCACTCGTCGCTTTAACGAGTCTACACGCGACCAAAACACGATATGTCTTCTTCTTTATTATTATTTATTCCCTTCGCGCTTCCTTCTTTTCTATTTTCACACAAACACAAATTGTTAATGCGATCGTAAATAATATCCGATTTGGCCGCAAGCCCGGCGACGGCAACAATACCAATTATGCTCCATTTAAGTTTCGACTACAACCTCTAATTTTTTCATCCAGCGGATGAGCGCTCTTTTTTTGACGATGTTTCGTCAAATCTCTTTTTATTATATAATTTATCGTGAACACGTGGTATTTATGTACACACACACACACACACACGTATGTTATACAAGATATACAATATATACGTGAAAATCGTTACCTTGTTGCCAGTGAAAAATAATTGTATCGATCTTGTCGTAAATCACGCGATCGTTACTTTCGACAATTTTTTATTCTTTCTCGGTGAATTCGCTTTTTCGGCTTTTGTACATAAAATGCACGTGAATTTATTATTGTCTCTCGCAGTGTCGTTTTCTAAAAATTATTTTAAAAAGCTGATAGCCCGAAGCTAATATTTCAATACACCTATTATACCATATGTATAAGGCGAGGTGAATTTTTTTATGAATAAAAACCAGTAGATTTATATAATGATTGAGAAATATCAAAAACGCGTGATAAAATATAAACGACGGATATTATGCTTGTATTATATAAAAAATATTAAACTCTTCTTGTTTTTCATGTCGGGTTTAGTTCTTACCCGCTCATTCTAATCTTTTAAATTAACGTTACTCCAATGAAAAAAATAAAATAGTTTCACTTATATGTATTATATATACACTATTTTGTATATTATAATTTCACTGTCTAAAATGAGCGAAACAAAATATGAATTTAAAAATTTAAATTGTTTTGCAAAATTAGTTTATAGAAAATTTTTCATTTGCGATGGTAAACTTTTAAAATGATTAAATTAACGTTGATATTTTTAACGGTTTTGCGGAGGTTACTGATCAAATTATTTTTTCAGTGTTAAAATCAATATTGTCGTTCTGCAAAAAAAAAGCTTACAAAGATAAACAACAAATTACGGTCGAAAATTATGCAAAGCGTGAAAACTAACTGAATAGTAACGGAACCGTATTTAATTCAGCGGAAAATCTATCGTCTCGCTCCGCCATCGAACTCCCATAATAAAAATAATAGAAATTAATAGAACGAATTTATTGCGTAATATTGATAGAAGGAGAAAAGAAATAATACACATTTTAATATTCACGGATAAGTAATGATACTGTTACAAAAATATTATGCAAATTTCAACTTAAGAATTATGTCAACGAACACGCGTATAGAAAAACAAAAAAAAAAAATAAGCACAAATTTCACAATTCTCCTTTGTTAAATAAATATAATCAACGTTTCCTTTGGAGGAAATCGTTTTCCTTTCAAAAAAAATAAATATTGCGACAATTCCTATTAATATATATATATATATATATATATATATATATATATATATATATATATAGTCAAAATACATAACAATTATTTGATTATATTCTATAACATAAATTACAATCAGAATGATAACTCACCTGATGCATGGTTACATCTGGAAGCAGAAGCATTCTTTTTATGTAGTTTTGCTTTCTTTTTCACTTGAATTTTTTAAAAAATAACGAGTTCAACACTTCATTTTGATTTATGAAATAATTGATTTTACGGTTAATCTGCAGAATGGAGACATTAATTATATGGATTAGTTCCATACACTTACAATTCGAACATAAATGCAATAGGGAGAGCAATTTAACTATATATGTATTTTGATAATATTAGAATCGTGTTTTGGAAAAAATACCGAGACATTCTTGCAAATATATAACAGTTATTTTGAGAGCTAATGTTTCGTTTAATGGGCGAGTGAACGTGTGAAGTAACGGTAACCTGCGTGAACAATTTTAACCAATACACACACACACACACACACACACACACACACATATATATATATATATATATATATATATATATATATATATATATATATATGTTGGTTCGTTCGGTTTTTAAATTACCACGAAATCGTATGACTATTAATATATTTTGGCGGGAGTCAAAATTGTTACAGACAGTCAATATACATAGTTAATTTTTAATACAATTTAATTGATTTAAATATTTCAATCCAGCAAATAGAAGAACTAAAATAGTTAGAACGCGCTACACGTATATGGCGATAACAACAATTAATAAAAAATATGAGGGTTTTTAGATTAACATCTAAACATTATTTACGATAGTTTTATTGAGATGTTAATTAATGCGCACGGTGTGTCCGGCGAAGAAAATTAATAATAACATCGATTATTAAATCGTTTTTTCTTTTCGACTCGGAACTCATTCGATTTGTTTTCAATAAATTCCTCATTCTGTAAGCGACTCGCTCCACATTGGACATTTAACGTTCGTTCATATGCAAATTTGAAGGCGAAGAAAAAAAAGTTTCACATTATCGACTGTATAAGAAAGTAAAACGGCCAGTTTTTGGTATTCAGTTCAAGAATCTCAACATTTCGTCCGGTGAATGATGATCATCTCCTGTCATAATTCAGAAGCCGCAACACTTTTGCGCTTTCACTTACTTAGTCAATTCATTATGTTCAGTTTGTTTCTCGCTTCCACATTTAACTATTTTAACACGCTGAAGATAATTTTAATTTTTGCTTGTAATTCTTCGGAAAGCGATAACGTTAAGTATTACAAAAATGATAATCAATCTCATATGTTAATTGAAAAATTAAAACACGAAACGCTAAAAGCTACTTAAACAAGATGAAAGTGGACGATATCAGACTTTTTCAATCGTTTCAAAACAAAAATGTAATGGCAATAAATCCGTTATTGCGCAAAAAATTGCAGATCTCTATTTAAACGCACTTTTGCAGTTTTATCATTGCAGTTTTGTTTTAAATGAAGGAGCACGTAACACGGTCTGGTTTTTAAGAACGTTTTTTTGACTTTATACTGAGTAGTATAAAGTCAAAAATTTGGCATCGTTCAAAAACAGAATAAATAAATAAACAAAAATAAAATAGGAAAAACGAAACACGGTCGAGCGGACGTCGACCAAATAACTGGTAATCAACGGCGCGCGTTGATTTCGGTGCCGAAATTGTTCTTCCTGGTCGACTTTGTCGATTGGTGAAAGGCGTTTGAAATGTTCATTTCTATTCGATGCCTGCCATAAATGTTGTGTTTATGGATAAAAACGTGCCAATTTAAAACTCGCTACGAGAGGAACGACAAACCTATATATAAATACGAATAGCTAACCTATAAGTATTATACTACTATATATATATATATATATATATATATATATATATATATATATATATATATATATAGTGATATGTGTTGAGATAAAAGTTACATCTGTTAGACTATCGTTTCCCAATCCAGAGATAACAGTATTCGAATCCGTAATGTAACTGTGACCCACATTCTTCGCCGAATAATTATTTGTCCGGTTTTTTGCCTATTATTATTTATTTATCGGCGCTAAAGTCGACTCAGACATAACAAACCGACGATCCGAGAGCCCGCTAAATTGTTTATCATTACGCCGCTCGGTTTTACGAGCCTTTCTAAAACGATTAATTTTATATTTTATTCGGACACGAATATAACTATACCAGTTTTTATAGATTTATGTAATTAAAAAACGATCACAATTACACCGCACCGATTAATTATACGATGCATGAAAACGGTGAAAGGCCCTTCTCCGATTGTCAAATGACAAGTTATTTTTTTAAGGACATACAGGATGTAAGTTTACATGTAAAAAACCTTGCAATAGACACAAAGTCATTTACGGTATATTTTAATTAAAAAAAAAAACAAAAAAAATACGAGTTGGGTTTTATTGAATGTTTGATTATTATTTTATTCGAGAGCTTTGAAATTGTAGGGGTTATTGAGAATATTATAAATTGTCAGATATCGAAAGTTTTTCGACACCTGATTTGACGCGACGTCGACGAGATCCACTTAATGGCTTTTTTATTGAGATCCATCCGTTGGCGGCGTTTCGTTCTTTCGTTCTTTTTCATTCTTTCAATAGACTCGGCCTTTTTTACTTCTTCATTCCGTTGCTTTCTTTTTTCACCTCATGTATCCTTTGGCCGTGCAAAACCAGTTATATCAATGAGTTAAGCTCGTCTCTTTGACCGCTACGTTGAAGAATCGAAAATAAAAGACTTTGCCGGTTAGAGCGGAAGCCCGACTTCGAGTGAATGACTTCTAGTGCACTATTACTTCCTCATGTTTGCCGTAGTAATGCGACTCGACTCTATGATTCATGCGAGGCGACAGGTGAATTTTTAGCCAACCTCGACATCGCTACAGATATAGGTATTATATTATAGATAGTAAGGAGCGTTATTAAAATTAATATGAAAAAGAATAACGAGCGGAATTCAGCATAAAATTCATTCATCTAGTTGTAACAAGTGATCTAGTTGTAGAGTGTACTTTCACCCGAATATAAGACTCACACGACAAATACACTGGGGAATCACTCTGTTTGTTTTACGAGCAGATTTTCGGAGTTAAATAACGGCCGGCCGTACGACATGATTGCAATAAAAAGTTTTATGAGTTTCTCGTGATGAGCAATGTTCGCGATGCTCGAGCACCGGCAACTTCTTGTTAACTGAGGAACTTTCGAATCACCATCGCCATCGCCGGAGAGGGCTCATAAGGAACTTTCACGAGCGATCTTCGTCATCATCATCGTCGACGTCGTGTCGCATCCATAAATTACTCGTTATACTATGTTTCTATATAATCGCATTAAAAAAAAAAGCTCATCCGATATAGGTACAATTAAATGTATTGCGCTTTCGTATTTTCATGTAAAAAGCGCGTAAATTTCACCAACATTTCACGCACACGACATTCAACAACAACAACAACAAAAATATATAATAACGGATAACCATCAAATATCCAAAAATGTTTAATATTTATATATATATATATATATATATATATATATATATATATATATATATATATATATATAACAAAGGAACACTTTCTATTAATATATTTGTATTTTTGGACAATATATTCGATAAATTCGTTTTAAAAGCAATCGCGAAATAAAAAGAAATCACTGGCGATATCGTTCAAGTTTAAGTTGTCGCCAAATTTGAACAAACATAAATCGAAGCATGAGTATAAACCGAACGAACCATTCCATCACCGGTTCTTAGGGGAGAGAGAGACAAAGATCGTTTAAATGTAATTGAACTGTAATTAATATATGTATTTGTGAATTATTTTGTGTCGGACCGCGGCGCGTTCGCTCGGCGCGATGCACACTGCGCGAATGAACCTGACTCTTCGTTGACTCTTCTGGTTTCCACTGTCATCATCATCGCCGTCGCCATCGTCAACGTCGTGGAACATAACATTGCCTTTAATATTTTACCTTTATTTCGTTACATTTCAAATTATACGTGAAAATGGGTGCCGGCTTTCGTTTTGAAAATACACAATTGTTGTTATATAGCGTCGGGAGATTTTCTTTGTATCTTTCTATATAACGGATCATCGGCATTTAATTTTCAAAAAATAACACAAAAATATGAATTTACAACATAAAATACGACTAAAAACGAATTTGAAAATTGAACAGTGATGGTATTCTATAAAAAAAAATACACAAAAATGACTATAAAATTAATAACATGTTTAGTATTTTTCATAATATATATATATTAATTTAGTATGAAGCCGTTAGACGATTCGTGTATAAATATTTCGTATCTAAATAACGGAAATATTGCATGATTAGACGGATAATGCAATATATCACACGTAAACAATATATATATATATATATATATATATATATATATATAATTTGTATATGTGCGTGTGTGTGCATAACGGAGAAATTTTTCTGATCTAATACATCGTTGACACACTTTTAATTTTATTTTCATTAAAAACTGATTTGTTATCATAAAAACGCTAAACCGATGAAGCACATAATAGACTTGTTTTATAAACGAAAAAAAATGTATTTCGCAATTTATTGCGAATATCTTAATGTAAATTGTGTAAAAATTATATAACAGTATAATTAAATAATACAATTTATTTTAAAATATAATATTGTGACAGCATACAAATAAAAATTGTATTACATAAAATCTAAATATGATACACGTTTTCAAATTTACTTATATGTATATATATATATATATATATATATATATATATATATATATATATATATATATATATATATATATATATATATATATATATATATATATATATATATATATATATATATATATATATATATATATATATATATATATATATAGACCTCATATAACAATTAAATATCGATTTCAACTTGTTGAGTATTTTGTATATGAAAAGAAAATAATTTATTTTAATTTTGTTTCCACAATATAATTTTCATACTTTTACTGTATTTTTCATATACTCAATTAACAAAAAATTTCCACAAAGACAAGCAAAACGTGATTAAGTCGAATCAATTTTATTTTAATATTTCTGCCATAACTTAAAACAATATTCTACGTTAACGGAATTTATGGAACCCCTGTGAATTTTGTATTTTAAATTTATGATAATAAACCGGTATATAAAAAATATATTTTTATATGTAATGTTGTATAGAAAAACTTAAATAATATGATGTTTAATAACGAAAATGTAAAAAATACATAGGAAATATTGTGAAAATATACGATCATAATAAATTACGATTGTTCTATAAAATCATACCTTGATTATTATTTTTTCAATAAATTGAACTAAATCACATGATGATCGACATAAAGACGAATTAAACAAGAATAAGTTTTTAAATGTTAAGTATTTGATTAAAGACAATAGTAGCATAATGATATAAAGTACAAGTTGAAAGATTCAGATCGGAATTTGAATATATTATATAAACGATCGGGACGGGGAAACGATATTTGAATAAAGACGAATAACATATAGTAACGTATTATATATTATGCAATATTCACGGTTGATTATATATAATATGAAGCAAAAGATTTCGACCTGCATTGCGGGTCGAAAGAAAACAGTTAACCTTTTAACGGCGGCGATCGTTTCGACGAACAAATATTTACGTAATTATTCAATCATGGCAATTTACCATAATAAAAATATACGATCTTATATAGCGGCGATAACAATTCCTCAGAAATAATCGTATACCAATTTTGTTTTGATTTTTTATTACTAAAATTCTATTATTTCTAGAATATTCGGACGAATTCGGCATTAAAAAGAGATCACGGAGGCGTGAAAAATTTCAGCTTCGTTGACTACAACAATAACAAGACAATCTAACAAAATATTGTTACATATATATATATATATATATATATATATATATATATATATATATATATATATATATATATATATATATATATATATATATATATATATATATATATATATATATATATATATATATATATATATATATATATATATATATATATAGTACACATAGTTTTCAACTAACGATGTTTTAAATAATAATATAGTAGAATTAAAAATATGAAAAAGTAAAAGTATTCAATTTTGAAGGGGAATATATTTTTTAAGAAAGAAGCCGGAGTCGTTTTGGTTGAAGGAGTCGACTCGCCGACAGGATCTACGGTGACTGAGCTCCTTGCCCTTCAATCGGTGTCCTTGCCGCTTCAGAGCCTCTGAATAATTCAACCAGGACGCTTTCCTCACAACACCTTGTCTTACAATTAGATCGGTCTCTAACTATACCATATACATAGATATATATATATATATAATAATACAAGATTATCCTGCGAGCATATTTCCTAAATAGTCTATGTTCATTTTGAGAAATAAAATGTAATATCCAATACGAACGATAGAATGCGTGTCTAATTTGTATTTGGGCAGTTTTTGATATTTACTAAAAAGAAAAACTAACAGGGATAACAAAATGGCGCCGATAATCAATTGGTCACATTTGCATAATGAAATTCGGCTATCGGATCGAATGGCGAAGAAATTTCCGGCATTTCGTTTAAGACCGGTCTCACCGTTAAGCGTTTCCTCCAACATCACCATTAAACATTATCATCATCATCATCATCATCATCATCATCATCAATATTATCATTTTGTATTTTACCGTTGCTTGACGGACTCTTTTACGTCACAAGATTGTCCTTTAAACGTGCACACAGTTTCTCTATAATATTTTCGCACGCTTTTATTTTCTTATTAATTATTATACGGCGAATAAAAATAAGTGACATATGAATCGATTGAAACAACTTTGTTTTGTGAACGCGCGTTGTATCAGTACTCATATAAGACGAATGTATAATAAAAAACTAAATACTAATAGATCTAAAAATCGTCTTAATCCGTCAACGAAGATCGGAAAAAAATACTGAAATGTTATGTAAGTAAGCAGGAAGCTAATATTACGCAAAGTATTGATCGCTCGATCTTCGCTTTTCAAAATTTGTCTCACCGATGTTTCTCTTTTTCTTTTTTAACGAATTTTAATGTTGTACAAAAAATAAAAACGAATTCGGATAAAAAAATCACATTAAATTCGATTATAAAATAAACGATCCAAATCAAAAAAAAAAAATGCAATTAAGCATTGATCGTAGAACGACTGTTCTATTCAAACGATTTCTTTTTTTATCGAAAATCAACCAACAAAATAAACCGACTATTGTTTTTGCGCGTTCATTGTTTTTCGGCAGCCATTTTGTCGGTCGATTTTTTTAACATAATGGCGTCGATGACCTTGACAAAAATTTCACAATATCGATTTTCATCGGTTTTCACGTTAATTAATCGAAAATAATAATTAACCGAAAATATCCACACACACACGTATAATATGGTACACCACATATGTAATATTATTATTACATTAAAAAAAATAACGGTGAAATTGAAGAAAGTCGACGAAAGAGTTTTGTTAGTCCAATCATTCAGAGAACGGGTTAAACGTGTTAAACTTGGCAAAAAATAAACATTTGAAAAAAATAATATTCACATTATATAAAAAATATAAATTAATTTTGATTGTAAATGTGCTCGTACTTTGAATTCGGATTTCAGTGATTTAAAAAAACCGCCAATTTAAAATGTCCTTGTAGTGCAAATTTTTATCGCTGTTTATTGAAATTGTAATAGTTTGATCTTTAAATACATAGAAATGTATTTTTTTTACTATCACATGATGATTACAAAGCGTCCCTTTAACAGAATAATTTGAACATATTTCGAAATAAACAATAACATTTTTATATAAAATTGATAAATTACATATAATAAATGTGATCACCAAAAGTTAGAATTAAAGAATATATATATTACGTATAAGATAAATATCGAATGGCGCATTACAAAGCGGAGAATTTTTTGTTCATGATAAATAAAAGTTAAATGTTAACGAGACAAACGTGGTATCGAATTTATTGATGTAACCCGAGAAGTCGCCTAGGTACTTTCTCCCCAAAAAAAAGTACATTTTTAGTGAACATCTCTGTGTATAAATATATATACACATTTATATTATACATAGACGTGCATAAATAAAACTAAAATAACTTGATTTGAATGTCAAAAGCGGTTTTGGTATGACACGAAGACTCAAATGAAAATAAATAACAGCGCACAGCGGGGCCCTTCTTTTATAAATTATAAAACGATTTATATATGTCTTTTATTTTTATTGCTGTTGCCTTTGTAAAAGTTCAATAATTCTTTTTCTTAGAGTATTGAATCCAAAACTGAAATTGATTTTCATTTACGGCGATTCTTAACTATCGATGTTGATTATATATATATACCATATATACATATTTTAATATTTAACGTCTATGTATAAACTCTTATTGCCTCTTGAATCTTTTACTAATTCATAATTAACTTAGGAAATTAATGTACTAATATGAAATTAAAAATTTATAACAAAATTATATTTGAAATAAATGTTATAAACAAAATCTGTCTAAATATACAATTAAAATTCGCATTGAAGAAATAAACATTATCTATCTTTCAAAAATTAATTACGAATGCATTCTTAGATATAAAAAGATTGCTAATCACCGAGCAGGTAGTATTTCCAAAAGTTAACGAAGTTTTAGTAAGTTAAAATAAAGTAAATTAAAATTAACTTATAGAAAAATCCTGATCTTTATATTTGTCGAAACCTCTAAAAAAAAAAGCCATTTTTGTCAACGCGCCATCACCTACTATGAAGACTTTATTTAGAGAAAATTAATGCAATTGCGCAAATTATGAATAGAATATTTTAAATGTAGAATTTTAAATGTAGTTTTGGAGATAAATCTGGAACACTAGAAAATGGTCGAATTTTTGGGAGTTTTTACCTCGTTATGTAGAATATATTTTCAAAAAGAAATTTCACGACATAAAAAAAATCGTCAAAAACACCTTATTTGACTGAATTATACGGAAGACGAATGAGTATTTTAATTAATACATGTACTTTTTTAACATGTGATATTTTATTTACTTATTTTCATAAAAAATCAATTTTTAATTTTATTTACTAATTGAATTACATAAAAAAAAATATTTCTTCATTTTACTATTATATTTATTGTTTTAACTGTCTGTTAATAAATGAATAATTACATTTCAATTATTCATCTATTTGCAAGATTTTGTAAAAAAATAAATATTAAACAAGATGAGTCCTACTGTACCAGAGAAAAAAATCTATCAATCGAAACGCCTCGAGGGACTCGCTTGATAGATGAAGGAAAAACTCATAGAAAAAATGTCAAACAACTCTCTCCAAACTCATGTTTGTCACGTGTTGAATTCGAAAGGGAATTTCGATCGCCTATTTAAAAAAATATACAAATATAAAATTCAAAATGTTTTCCTTTATATTTTTAGTCGCGATACTTTATCGATTTTTTAGAAAGTAACAAAGTGTATATTCATCCCTGGTAAATTTCGAAAAATAAATGTAAAAAGTGATTTGAACGCAATTATATTTCCTTTTTATTTAAATATGTAAAGATAAATAATAATTTTAAAGCTGAGCTATTTAATTAACTCATAATATAATAATTAAAATATTTCGGATTATATAAAATAAAATATAAAAAAATTAAAAGCATCAATGTATTAGTGAAATAGGAGTACTATTACAAATTTTATAATTACGAATTAGTATAAAATTATAATTTGGATAGCGAGTAGAAAAAGCGTAAAAATGTGTATTTTTCATGTACAATTTAAATATATGAATAAATATTCAGCGCTGTTTTTATAGCGACACCTGTTGCTACTCGTACAAATAAGTTTCATTCTAACTTTTCGTCGTTATTCAAAATTATATATAGATATATATATTTATATATACATAGGTAGTAATAAATGAAAATAAACGCGAATAAAATCTTTAAAATTATACACAATTAATTATAGGTTTGAGAGGAAGAAACAAGTGTGGTGAAAAGATTTATATATAGACTTAAAATAGAGTTTAATTAAACTAAAATATTTAATAAATATTATATATATATATATATATGTGTGTGTGTGTATGTATTTAATAGTTTCATTATAAATAAACAGACAAGGAATTATACAAATTATAATATTAATATAGTAACAATATTGATTATAATATCAATACTAATAAACGTTGCAGTTGCAATGAACGTTTAATAAATTATCGTTGGCGTTGTCGGATTTGCATTTTAGTATAGAGTAATTGATTTGCGATTTCCACATATAGAAAAGAAGAGGAATAACATTTAAAGGCATTCAGGGTTCGTCAACCTGCGCTTCCGGAGGTGACATAACAATTATTGGACCTCGTTGCAAATAATTATTATATATAGAGTTGCATCGCCTCGGGGTTGGAAATCTGTCGAACGAAAGTCGCCAATTAACGGCTCATTCGTTAGAAAGAAAATGAAAATTTATATTATAAAATATGCGCACCTGCACGGCTGATTCGTGACGTGATTTTTATTCGATCATCAATATAATAATAATACTATACGTGCAATTTAATTTCGACTTGTCCGTTGATCGATATCTACCCATTTTATTAAATAAATACTGGAAAGAGAATCGGCGATCGAATTCGAGACATCGTTCAACAATATACTAAAAATGTGGCGGTGACGAACATTGAAAGTGTGTTAGTTTGTCACTTATGGTAGTTTAAAAGCGTACAAGGTCAAATGAAAACCAGTTTTGTTTTAATATATTATATATATATAATTTATGAAATTGTTTTGAACGTGCATCGGCTATACAAATATATATATATATATATATATATATATATATATATATATATATATATATATATATAATTAGTATAACAAGAAATTATTTGTTACGAATTAATTACAAACGAGAGTATTTTCGAAACGATATAAACCAGTCGATTAATATTCCGAACATTCCAAAAATTAATCATGTGAACGATGATGAACTTTAAAAGTTGGTGAAATCGTGATAGTGAATGATAATACCGAAATATTTAGAATGTAACCGCAAAATGAAGGTTGTTTGCATATATCGCATATTATTATAATATAATAATTTATCCGCATTTTTCGCTTCGTTAAAAATGCATTCTTTACGTTGAACAAGTTAAATTTTAAAAATTCGAGAATCGATCGTGAGATCATCTCTAATTCAGTAATATATTTTCATAATACGCGGATTTGATTATTATTTACTTGTTTATTAAGGTATTTGTTTATTTGTTACAAAGTGACGACGATATGAACGCTGTTAGAACGATACAAATCGTTGAAATGTCAGCAACGCGAACGATCACGATTTACAGGTAAACGATGATTCCTACTTAGTCACGATTTACAGTGTATTCAATAGCACTTTTTTCTTTTTTTTCTTTTTTTTTACCAAATAATCAATTAATCGTGCTTACGATACCGCAAGCTTTATAATTAGATATAAAGTGATATCACTGGTGTATTCGCGTTGCGTTCACACAAAGAAATAAAATTGAAGCTGAAAGTAAAGAAGTATTCATTGAAAGATTATATGACGCGGTCGGCTAATGTTCAAATTACGCTCGGTTAATTGCACATTTTTCGACCTTGTCCTTTGGATTATTATTGTTCTCGGTGGACGCGAACCAAGGTTAATTCAGAGAAAAAATATTAATATTTTATTTTATATTCCATATATATACATAATTGTGATACTATTGAAAAAATCAACACGTTCTATTTCAGTAATGCCGCTGCAAAAATCCAGGAACAATGTAAAATCAGATACAAGTGTTAAGAGTTGCCAAACTACCGTTTTATTAATTATGAACATCTGAACGAATCAGATGTTGTATGTAAATCGGTGTTGTAAAATTTTCGATTAATTATTCAACGGTTTTTTAAGCATATGATATATACCATATATACATATATAACTGTACATAAAAAAAGGTTTGGATGCGATTTTTGAACGGTAAAAATAAATAAATAAATATTTTTGTGTATTACAATCGACTGCGTTCTAACGAATTACTTATTAACGATTTCATAAGATATATTAATTCTTCAATGAATATAAAAAAATAATGATATACTATAATTCAAAGTATGATACGGTCGGGGGAAAAATTGTACTTTCATTATGCAAAAGTGAAGTAAAATAAAAACGCTCACAAATTCAATTATAAATACTGTTTTCTATTAAAATAGATACAACTAACAGACAATTAACCTATAACACTTGTTAATCGTCTTGTCAATTTTTTTTTAGATTTTAGTGATCTTTTTTTCTTTTGATAAATGTTTTTGACCTGATATAAAAAAGTCAATCACATATTTTTTTATGCAGATTTTAGTCAACATCATAAATTGTGATTATGGATTAGCATAAACTACTTCGAGAAAGTATTGCATATTAGAAAAAAGTAATATTATAAAATTCTGAAACATCTTTCAAAGGGAAGCTATTTTTGGATATTTTGGCAATTGTAAGTGAAATATGGATAAAGTTTAAAAACATAGTTAAAGCTCGTTTATAGTGGAAGAACTCTGGAAACGGTTAAAATTAATCTTTATTTTTTTGAATTTAATGATTTGAACACAAATTCTGCTTAAACGTCCATCTTTAGTTAGCAGAAATTGTGTAATTTTTTATCATGACAATACTAAAACCGATCCGTTAGGCAGCGGAAAATTATATTTCAATGAATTTCTGAATCAAATTTAAACAAAGAAAGAAGTATAATGTTTTTTTTGGAAAACAACGATAGAGTTTTTTTTCCTATTATATTCATGTTACATATACAAGATTTTTTTCTAAAAGACTACTAACCGCTAGTTAAGAAGTAATAATTTACATAATTATTAATTTGCTTATTAAAACTAATGATATGTATTGTATAATATATAAATAAAATTTAAAACAACAAAAATATTTTTTTAAAATTATAAAAAAAATATAAAAATCACATAAGAAAGGATGACAATTTAACAATAATAGATATCCATTGTTGTTTTTTTTTTTCATTTTGATTTTTAGTCGTCGTCACATGATTGGATTGGCGTACAACATCCTGTCATGTTCGATGACCCGTACTGTTTAGGCCAAATTTGTACCAAATATGGAAACGAAGCGTTTTACAATAAAAAAAATCATATGCATAAAAAATAGCATAATTTTAAATTTTTTATAAGGTTTGATATTTATTATTTCATATGATGTTGATCAGTATTGAATCTTAGAATAAGAAACATGTTGTTTATTTGTTTTAAAGTGATATAAAAATAAATAGAAAAATGTCATTGATTGTAAAATAGAAATAAGAAAAATGGCAAAAATAATACGTAGAAATTTAAAATGTTCAGGCTTGCGGCATTTTTATGAAGCGAATTCGTTATTATGTCACGTTAAGTATTATTATAAAATTTAAGTATTTATTTTAAGATATACAATAACGAAAAAATGAATACATAATTTAAAAATATGAGATATTATAATTTTTCATATGATCAATCAATTGTTATTGTTAACCCTTTGACTGTGTCACGTGTTTTGAGATTTTGTGCTCGCTGTGCGCATTAATTTCAGTGATTGCGTATTTATTTGTGTATAGCAGTTAATAATCATTATGTTTTTTTTTTTAATAAGAATATTCGCAAAGGGTGAACAATGAATAACACATTACACATTTAATACTCAGCGAATATAGTCGTGTTGAGCAATAAACTAAATAAACACAAGACGCGAAAATACTCGTTCAGTGCGTATGGGGAATATATTTTTTGGATGAACATACGTCCAGAGCAGTCAAAGGGTTAAACATTCGATAAGGCAAATTAACGATAATTTGAATGTTTTAATATTTAAAATGTGACAATTATTAATGAAAAATCATAATGGGCGCATATGTTACTGTTAAAGTTTGAAAATATTTAGTGCTCACAAGCATTCGCGCTATCTACTAATGCGAATTTCAATAAAAGTCGGAACAAACATTGATTATATTAAGCGGCGAACCGTTTAGACGCACACACATGCATGACGGTGAAGATAATATTGGATTTATTTATTTATATATATATATTATATATACGTCATTATTATCCGTTGTGTGCACGAGGTTTTGTTCGACGCGGTCCGTCGACCGTGTCGAAGGTTGCTTACCACTGGACTATTGATCATCGTAAATGTTGCAAAACAAAAAATCCGTATGAAAATGATCGTATAAACACATATATTTATTTTATTGCAAAATTCGCAATATAACACGTGGGCCGAAACAATTGCGTCTTCAAAAAATGCATAACATTATATTTAATGGTATAATATATGAACCCACGCGCGTTACGTTACGTGTTGTTTGTTAGTGCCGATGACAATTGTCGAGAAAGGGAAGACGGAATATATTCCGAATAATTATAAATTGCGTAATATAATATTTAATAATATCGGACAAGGCTAAGCAAGGCCCCACTACAATTGACATGTTTCGCAACATTTGTTAGGAATGGTAAAAATGTCGGCAAGCGAGGCTTATGGCTTCCGAACTCCTCGTTAAGATGCGTTTTCAAGTATCGCCCGTTGATGACAATATGACCTTCGCTCCACCTGATTGTTGATTGTCACAAGTCAAGGTTCTCAAAACGTGTTTGTTATCAGCGTTAATTGCTCGTGTCCAATGAAAATATATACTACAATACTTACCATACATTTCTACATATGTTGTTATTATTATACATATGCTAGTATTGTATTTCGTATAGAATAAAAATATTTTGTAAAAATATCAAATTAAATATAGTAAAACAAAATTTGATTAACTATGACCGTATTAAATTTTCAAGTCAACAATTAATTTGTCCCACCCACATATGGAAAAGTGATTTTGTCATTCTCACACAGAGACAGATGTATATATGTATCTGTATATTATAAAATTTTATAATATATATATATATATATATATATATATATATATATATATATATATATATATATTAAGATTTAGAAATTAAAAAAAATCATGGATACATTTTAAACGATCTATGAACAAATTTCACGCGGAAACATTTACCATAAAACTACATTGAACGTCAACCTTTGAAAGTTTGAAAGGAGACCGTTTGTTAAGTCAATAGCGCTCACATTTTTCATTTTTAATTATTTATCAAATACGAGTGCGTAGATTATTATATTGGGGAATGTAATATAAACTGCTTAATATGATATTTAAAATAATATTCCAAATGGAAATACTAAAATAAAGTTGAAAGACATTTCTTGCAATTTCTATACGTATAAAAATCCACAAGATGAGAACGATAGATGTTGGGAGAAAAGGAGAACATTTCTTATTGTTTCGAAACGAGATAAATTAGTGAATTCAAGGTATGCGCCCAACGGTTCGTCCGCTTTTCCATAAAAACGGAATCTTGTTTTATTTCTTTTTGCAATTTTATCATTATTCATTCCATTTTTTCACTACTGTGTTACCATTATCATTACTATCATCACCGTTTGTATTACCGCAGTCGAAGTTTCTCACGATTGACCCCGTTAAAAAGAACACTTTTCATCTCATACAAATACGAAAAGCGTTATAGAATACTTAAAGGTAATTTCAGTGTCCAAATTTTATATAGATATAAGTATGTTTCTTATGTTAAATTTGTAACAATTAAAACATGTACGAAGATTTGGCTTTATTGCTATTTCATGCCTACCGTGTTTTACATTATAACGACATATTTGAAAAAAACTTTGGCACGAATCAAAATTAGGTCAAAAGAATGACTAATCAAGATTATTATCAAAGATAATGCATCATTTGGATATAATTACTAAAAAATGGCATGCGCGCATTCGAAAAGAATTCGACGATAACAATAACAAGTATAAAAAAGAAGGTGGGTCTTTTAATGAAAATATTGCAAAACTAATAACAATGCTCACCTGTACCAAATGTCGTCATAAAAGCCATGAGAACGTTTTGCAAAAATCAAAGGTTGATAGCCGCTTACTTTCTCACAGATTCTTTCGAATAAAATGAATCTATAATTCCAATGATGCTTATATATATATATATATATATATATATATATATATATATATATATATATATATATATATAATTTTAACGTATCTACATCAATTATTTATTAACAAACTTAAGTAATCTAATACAAAATATAAAAATTAACTAATTATTCTATTATCATTTAATTTTATAGTTTAACCAAAAACATTAATCTTGAATATCAATAATATCTTTTTTTTTATTAAAAATATCAAAAAATTACAATACATTAAAAACGTATAAATGTTCAAAATTACTATTTTAAATAAACTACGTAGGCTGTCATATATGATTCAAAGAATTTATTATATACATTGAATTTGAATCATTATATTGTATTATTTTTTTGTGATTGTAAAATTATTAACAACACATAATTTGCAGATTTACTAATTATTTAATAATATGTTTAGTGAAAAAAATATTTTAATCTAATATTTTTTTTTGAATTTGTTTTTAAAAATCACGGGTGAAATGTCTAATAACAAATACATAGGTAAAATTATTAAAAATATGGACTTAGATATGAATATTTTGGAATCGAATTCAAATTTTGTTTGTACTTTGAATTTAATCGTATATATATTTTTTTTAATTTCAAATTAATTTTTGAATAGAAGAAAATGAACGACACAATCCGGACATATTTTCTGGTAAAAAATAAATCATAAAAGATAAGAAATTGATAACGGCGATAAAAGCTTGATGATCACATACAATACATGATTAATTTTTTTACTCTAACGAGATAAACTTCATTAAAACACAGATAAATGTCATTATTGAAACTAATGAATCATCAAATTCATTAGTTTCTTTCTATGAAAAAATATTTACGTAGTTATTCTTCCGAATATGGAATTATATATGTTATATTTTAAAAATAAAGCAATACATGATATTACAATATAGTATTTTCGTTTACTATAATTTTGTTTATTATAATTATATATTATTTATATACGATATATAATAGATATGTGACAATTTAATAATTAAATTTGATGATACTATAAATCGCCCAATATTATCTATCGCAAAAAAGTGAATGGAATACGCAATCCGTGTAAAACATTCATATTATTGTTTTTATTGAAAATAAGCGATCGCAACATATAAAGTATTATATAAAATACCCGAATTCGGAAAAATATATTTATTGAAGCAATAAATACATAATTCATTGTACGTGAGATAAGTTTGACGTTATAATAATAATAAATAAAATTGAAAAAATGATCATGCGCGATTGAGAAATCACACTTGGAACAATAATTTCTATGTGTTCTCATGAAATTAGGTATACATTGTGAAGAATGTTCAGAAACAAATCAAAATGTGAACTGTTAAAGTTCTGTTTTAGAGGAGAAATAAAAAAAATCGGAACCACGAAACATTACTTGTATACGAAAACATTATTATGTATATGCATTTTCATACCTTATTAGGGTGTGCATGTGTGTGTGTGTGTGTGTGTGTGTGTTTTCGTTGAAAACATAGACAAATAATAATTATATTAATATTAATAACAAATTAATAATAATCAATTCGTCTAGCAGCAAAACGCGTTTTCGCTAACACGCACTGTTTATTTTGACTGAAAACGGTATCGTTCCACTTTGGACTTATCGCGCGGAAAATGTTAATACATATAATATAAAAAAATACATATGCAAGATTATTTTAGATATTTTCCTTTTGCTATTTATATTTAATAAATCGAATAATAAATTCAATGACGCACTCGGCAGAATAACGATTGACAATCTTTCGAAAATGTTCGTTCCGCATTCAAACTGTGATATATTATGATTAATACAATTTTTGACCTTATATATATATATATATATATATATATATATATATATTTCCTAAATACTTGATTTTGATGAGTTGGGGCTCCTCATCTCGTAACAAGATGGCGGTCACGAATTTATAACAATGCACAATGAATGAGGAATACGTTCTATTGCAAAATTATGTAAAAATGAATATTTATATAATATATTGCAATTTACAATATTGCGTAGTCTGTGTGAAAATTATAAAAACTACAATGCTTATAAATTGACGATGTCCTGGACGAAGTCTAATTCTTTTTAACTGAAATTTCGTAATTCGATAAATTATTATTAAATAATAATTTTATGGATAATATATGGTAGAGGTAAAAGCGAGCCGAAGTAAATTATGTGATGTACAACGCATTTATTGTATTTACTTTATTATTTTTTTTAATTTGAGCTGTTACAGCATGAGAATGATACTTTTATCGTATTGTATAAATTTTGGTATTTATTTAAAACCTAATGTTATCATCATTGGATTAAATTTGAAAGTGCGGCAAATTTAACGATGCAAAATTAAAATTTCGATGAATTTAATCGAGTTGAACGAATTTTTATCGATTGTTTTTCCTTGTGAAACGTGTCTCAAACGACTTATTGTTGTTTGTTTAATTTTATTTAACGCGGGTCCGTAATATAATATCGGCATACTTGTCGTACAGTGGTATTGTTAAAGGTAAAAAAAAAAATAAGCGTCTACGAAGAATTACCAGAACCGATCGCAACGTTGGCTACCTACCATTACGCTTGATGTATCGTTATAGCAAGCAGTCATCAAAAACGGCAAAAAAGTAATGACGATGATAATGATAATGATGATGATGATAACGAATCGACATTCGGCAGAATAAAGAATAGCTTCGGCGAAAACTGGTGGAACCGGAGTGGAAGTATGCGCGACCCACATATTTTATTAAAACTCGGACACAACCACATTTTTGCCTTTGGACTTTAACGTTTTGACTTTAACCATTTCTCTCTCAATAAAAATTCCATTTAAACACTTCCATGTTCTGATGAAACATTATAATGAACGATATTTCTTTTTTCGAAGGTCGACAGCGATATGAAAATGTGCATTTTTCATTGTATTTCTGTTATCAATTTACTTTTTCAATATATTTTAGTGCTTTTTTTCTACGTAGACGAGTGAGTGATTAAATTCATTAAACTATTATATAATAGTGCATTCACGATGATTAGTGTATGGTATATAATACACGGGCCACATATTATAAATCTATATTATAATATTAATGAATAAAATACGGTTTTTAATTTTAGGAAGATAATTTATAATAAGGCAAACTTTCATTTTGAACGGTGCATGCGCAATAACTCTCGCGAGATCTAGAATGTGGATATGAAAAATTCCATAAACGTTTCGACATATCATACGATTGAGTAAAACTCGTTGTACGCATGCATACTGATAAGAAAAATATCGAAAATTTCTCGTTAACATATATTATCGTCAGATACCATATGTGTGTATGTATTTACATTAGTTTTGTGACTTTAAAAATAATGATTTATAAGGGCGTCACGGACATCCCATTTATGAAGAACGCATTAAAAAACGCGAGCATTTACCATACATGTTAGCTGTGTATTATTACATTTCAATATACAATAACTTGTATGATTGTATTAATTGAGATCGGGAAAACCGTTTTCGAAATATGATTATTACTACGAATTATTCTAAAGGAAGTTTAGGATGGATAAATAAATAGTGTCTAAAGGCTTTAGAAACCGCAGCGTCGACAATTATTTAACTGTTGGACGAACTTTTACATATAGCGAAAATAAGTTTTAAATACTACAATATCTTAAAATTATACATGTAGTGAAGAAGACGCGTACTTAATTAGATAAAGAATAAAAAATCTTTTATAATGCGATAACAATGTTATGTGTAAACAAACAAACGCGTTTCAGAGTGCCGCAGTTGAATCGAATCAGAATTTTCCATTGCGAAAGTGTTGATGTTTCATTTAGCGCTATTATATATTAATTTACAATAGGATATTATTAAGTGCGGCCAAAAGAATCGATTTGATTAGCTGATCTTTGATTTCAGTTACCAACCAACGATCGATTGCGCAACAATGTCGAGCGTCTTAAAGTGGGTCGCTACTGTAGTAATATCGAGCAACAAAAGTTGCGTAAAAGCCTTCCTATTGATTGATATATCATACTTGACGACGACTTTTTCACTATTGATTTTCAAAATAATCGCAGAATTCTCTCGCTTCCGGTCTCCATACTCTCGGTTGATTTAGTTTAAAGTAAATAGTATAATTTTGAAAGGTCGTCTATCACGGTGGCAATCTTTAATAATAGCATTCGATCCACATTCGGATTTCAAGTCGTTAACAAGTCCGAAAACAAACGAAATGAAATGTGAAAAATGAGAAAAAAATAAAGCCGAGTTCTCATGGTGAAATGGCGGGAAAATAACGCGACTGTTTCTCATCTATTCAACCATTAACTGACCGGTCGTGAAATACGTAATAAGCCTCACTATCACAATAAATAACTACTATAACCGCTGTTACTCGTCAATAACTATTCTATATTTCAGTTTGACATCTTTACTGTCTACAAGAGTTTATCAAGCGAATATACTGGATCTATAGCGGTTTTAACACTTTTTAACGATTGTTTTCAACAGTTGACAATTAAAAATTCTTCGACAAAAATAATGAAATTAAACTAATAAAGAAAAAAAATAAAAGCGTGAGGTTATAAAAGAAAAAAAATAGTTGTAGAAAGTATATGTACATAAAAATGATTAAAACTACCATATTTTACGGAGGGTTGTTACAGAACAATTTTTAGGTTTCGTTATAAAAAACACGACATATGGTCTCAGTGTTACTTGTAAAATTTACTTACTTCTATAATACATGAACTCGTACGTAAAACACGCGAAACATGTCTTATTCTTAAATATTTTTTCACATTGTAATTTGTAATCATTAAAAATATTATGTTAAAATTGATCAAACCGAAATAAAATATTTCCAAATATATGTTTTATGTAAATTTCAGTCATTTCAGTGTTAATAAAGTGAAGCGCCGCGTACTTTAGTCGAAATTTAGCTTCACAAATAAATTTTTATCGCAACCACGCTTAACTGCAATAAACACATTAAAATACAGAACAATGTAAAAGATTTTTCCCAAAAAATATAATAACACGGCTTATTGTTTCTGAACGTTTCAAAATAAAATCACAAAAAAAAAAAATAGATTTTTACTTACTCTAATGAAGGGACTTCTTTTCGGCAGTAAATCTCTAGGTAAACTGCTTAAATCCCCAGGCAATAGAGGTCTGAATCCTACATCTTGTTTGATTTCCCTAGGAGGGCTCAAAGAATCCCTCGAATTATTGTCGTGACTTCCTGAACTGCTTTCGAATTCTTGAACCGAAGAACTGTCATTTGTTTTGGACAAACTATCTGCTTCACCATAACTTGAGGATTCATCACCCATTTTCGATCATCACAAACGCGTATAGCACAGACACACAAACACTTGCGTTACTTAAAATTATTTGTGAAAATATTTTTAACCATTATGCTTTCAAACACACTGCACCTGTCGAAGAAATTCACAACATCGTTACTATTTTATTAGAAATCAATGATATATTTTTAGATAACTTTCTATAATTGAGCAGCAATAATAATACAAAAAGCTATAAAATAAATGAAAATATAACCGAACGGTGAAATTTTATCAAGAGCAATCTGTCAGATGACGATAAAATTTTAACAGATTCTCAATATATTTGTTCAAACTGTAGTTAAACGATTAACGGTCAATAAATATTGATTTTAGCTATGGTCAAAATACTCGTAATTTTAAATGATGAAATAAAACATAGTTTTCTTTTAATTCTTCTATAATCGTCGTCGAATAAACTATGATTAGTTACAATACGTGACGTTTCGTTATCAGTTGGAAAAACATCTCATAAGATCGGTTTCTCGGTAATTACAACCACCACTAGAGTAAAGATAATAGTAACAATGATGATTATAATAATGACTCGACCAATTTTATTAATGATATTTCAACCTTAATTTATATGAGCATCATCAAATAAATAATTAATATTAATGTTCCATATATAAAATATATACGAATGCAGTTTTTCAACAAATCCGCATGAATTTAAATTTTATAATAGAAAGTAAATTCATATACGTATACGAGTGGGTACGTAATTCTATTGCAAATCATTAGAAAAGATGTTTGATAATATATATATATATATATATATATATATATATATATATATATATATATATATATATATATATATATATATATATATATATATATATATATATATATATATATATATATATATATATATATATATATATATATATATATATATATATATATATATATATATATGGATGATATGAATTTACGATCGATTCATTCGTATGCATATTCAAATGAGCAAAGTAAGCAAATTTTATACATCATAAAAATCTCTAAATATGTAACGATTTAATTTTTACTAACGATACTCGATTTAAAATATAATATAATATAAATAGAACTATAGCTATCGATGTAAATTTATAAAATTAATTTTCCGTGAACTTATTTTTACATACGTGCGTTTATAAAATGCATTTTGAAAAAAAGAGAGCAACGATTTTAGAGTGAAACATTTTTCGCTATAATTAAATCGAATATATTATATTATAAGCGTTATAAATATCGAAAAACTGAAAATGATAAGAAAAAAGCCACATATATTTTTACTATATGTAAGAATTTTAAAAATAATCATGTACAATATAACATAAGATTTGTCAGATAATAATATTTATAAATCGGATTAGTCATTTTGCTTTTTTCGTTATTTGTGACATTCATTATTAGTAATGTTTATTATGGTTATTACAATTCGATAACCTAATATTTAGCTATATTTTTAGCGGGTTCCAATCGAACTAAATTGAATATAATTGCAATCAACACCTGTTCAAAAGTTGTTTTCTCTGTCAACAATAAAAAATGTATAAAGTCAATTGAAATTTTTTCGATGTACGACATTTTTGAATACGTCAAATTAATTTAAAATAGAAATTAATACGATCGCTATCGTTTTCAATCGTCAAAAAGAAAAAGAGAATTATCGCGAGCATAATTTCAAATTATTCACGATTAGGAAACAAATGTATATATAATCGTTTAAAATATTTATTAATTTATTCAGAAAAGTCCCGATTTTATGAAATAATTGGGATCGTTTTACCGATCAAACGTAAATATTTATATAAATCACTGGCTGTGCTCGTTAACGCGTTGCCGTGTTATGCATCAAATTAAAAATCTGAATTTTTGGGATAATTTTTGGTTCGAGAGCATTGGATGTATGGTTTTTGAATCTAGCGTGTACAAGCAGACAGACATATATACATAGATTGATTTGGAATATATAATATTCCAAAATCGTGTTAGAACAGAAACGAACACTACGTTATGCGAGGATACGGTATTATAGATAAATATTCGTTTTATTACAATCATTTGCCATATATAAAAATTTGTGCTCGCGTTTCGATTTTTTTCCCACATATCGTTCTGACTAGCATTAATTTTATGTAACATAGTTAACCTTTTCATTACGTGGGTAAACCCGATCGTACGCATAGTAGTTCGAGAATTGTCGATTTATTGTCGCTTTACGGGGTTGTCGACGTTCGTGAATCATACCTTTACCTTTTTTAATAATCGATAATGCGTCAAGAACTGCTCGGTTTAAGGTAACGAAATTTTTAAAAAGCCTCATTTCCCTAATTTGACGAATTGATAAATGTCAAATTAATATTATAAAATAGTTCTACAAGTGTTTGTTTGTGAAAATGATTGAAAACTTATGCCAAAGTAACCGATCACGTGTATAAATAAATAAAAAAATATATATATATATTTATTATAATATAATATAAAACAAACCAAATAAATAAATAAATAAAAATAAAAGACGAAACACAAAAGAGAAAAAAAATATATATATTCGGAAGCACGAGGCGATGCACGGCACTGAACACAATCAAAGTTAGCGGTTGACTGACTAACGGTTGTAGTTGTGTTGTGCGCGACTCACTTATCGATACACATTTAGCCTATACACTCTACGTATTACTCTCCTCGTGAAATATAATATATACATATATATTAACACTAAACAAACAAATGTTTTTCAACTCGATTCACCATTAAAAATATGATAAATAACTTTTTAAAATTTATTCTTATAGAGCGTTCACATCGATTTCTTTACATATAAAATTAATATTAAAAATATATAATCGAGTGGCACTTATGTAATATTTCATGTAGCGTACATAGGGCGTTTTAGTCGAGTCACCTGCAGTTCATGATGTACTATAATACTATCTCATATGCGACTACCTGTCACAAAAATTTCTGTTTACGTCAGATGTAAACAACGTTTGGTTTTCATTGCTGCTTTTATACTGTTTTTCTGTTTTCTTTATTTTTTGTTTATATTAATAATACTTTTCAGTTGAAAATATTTATTCATACAATATACATATATAAATCAATTAATGCTAAATTTCAAGTTGATATTAAATCAACTAAAATAATACTTTATTGTTCAATCTCCATAAACTATGATAGAAATTTGTATTTACATTTTATATTATATCTTAGTTTGCAAAATTTATAGTGCTCTAGAACAAATCGATTTTTATTATAAATAGAATTATGGTAGAGGATTGTTGAGCGCAACTGAATATTGAATTTTGCTTTGAAACCGAGTTGATGTTATTTAACAACTGAACGATTCTATGGTTTCACGTATTTTTTATGTGAAAAATGTTATAAGAAATCATTTTCCGATATCAAAATCTTTATTATATTAGTTCAAATGAAAAAAATATCGTAACGAAAAAATTTTATATATATATATATATATATGTATATGTATACACATATAATATAACATTAGACGAGCAAGCTTTTGTGGAATCTGTAACTTTCATTCCATTGAATATTTTGTGACTCAAAAACTAGATTGTATCATCATATTTAAAATACATCAATTATCAAAAAATTCTCAGAATCGTTCTGTGAATGCGTTTTAGCTGTTGTTAAAGATTAACGACGAAAATAAGTGCTCAAAGAATATTCTTTATAAATAAATATTATATAATATATCTCATTACTAATATACTTTGCACCAAAAAATCACTAGCTAACGTATTTAAATATTTTTATTTTTCCATTTCATTCTGGTAACACAAGGTTATATTTTTATCGTAGTCATTAATTTCTATGTGTAAATAGTGCTTCAATGATTTATTAATTGCAATAGCAAGAATCGAAAAATTGACAGAATCGTTATCCGGGCTTAGTATAGTAATTTTTTAAAACACTAAAGTATTTTTTTTTCAGATTGTATTATAAGTACGAAATATCATAATTTACAGTTTTTTGTTATATAATCGCAAATTTATTACATTTTGATCTAATATCGCCTTGATTTAAAAGAAATTCAAAAAATCTATCTAATTTAATTATAGTGAAGGATATCTTTTCAATTATTTGATACAGCTAAATATTATATTATAAAAATCGATAAAATAATGAAGTCGAGTCAATCATAATGTGAATATCGTACGCGTTATCCTTTAATCTTCCAAACACAAAAAACTTTTATTTGTCTGTGCATTTATATTTGAAGACATTTAGGTTAAATATTATTTTTGGATTATAGTGTAGTAAATATGCGTATAAAATAAAAATATGTAATGAGTGCTGTTCCGATATAAAATATTCGTTTTGTAAACTGGAATAAAATTTGGGACACGGTCGTATAAGTAATGTTAATCATTATTTGTTCAAAATTAACAATAACAACAACAACGATGTATTTCATTCGTTCAATTTTAAAAATAAATTAAATAAAATATTTTTTTTCTTAAAACGACGTACATCATTTCTTATACCATACAATACTAATACTTATTATTTGTTTCAATTACAAAATCATTAAATTATATAGAAAAATTAGATAGAGGTTTATTTAAAAGTCAAACAATAGTATGTATTATTTTTTATTGAAAGATCAAAAATATACCAAATATAACTATCGATATTATAATAAACATTACTAATAGAGAACAATTTAATATTATTACTAATATTTAATAATACTCTTTTTGCAGCGATATATACGAAAGTAATAAGTCGGTATTTGATAATTTCATGTAATTTTTTGTTAACAATAAAATGATTTTTCATTTGAAATCGAAAATTTTCATATTTATATGAAGATATAAATATTATAAAATAATATTATAATAACATTATCGCAACGATTTGAGTTGGAACAATTTTTATTTTATTCTTAGAGAATAATATATATATATATATATATATATATATATAATTTAAATAATATATTTTCTAAAATTTGAAATCTTTTTAGTAATAATGTCACTTTAAACAACGACGCATGTACCAATATTTTAAACTCTGAATTCAGTTCATATGAATTCGATTTGATGATAATAGAAAATTTTAAGGAATGGTACTTAAAAAAATACTAATAAATGCTAATCAAAATAATAACAATAAATGCTAATCAAATAATAACACTCGTATTTAATATAATTTATTAAATCAAGACTACGTTAGAAAAAAGGAAACTTTTATTTTGTATATATTGTTAGTGTATTTTTTTTTAATGTTATTTGAAGTTTAGATAATCGAAGATTTAATAATAACACGTATTTAAGGTCTTATCTTATTTTTCAAGTAATAATGAAATCCATATTATATAAATATTTATAAAACAAAAAAAAATATTTTTTATTATAAAAAAAATAAAATTAGTGTACAGTGAAAATTAAATTCCTAAGTACAATACATATAAAAATTCAAATTGAAATTAGGAATGAAAGTTAATTTTGCAACTATTCATTGCTACTTAATAACGATCGTATACCATACATTTATTACGGACTGAACCAAAAATGCTATTATCACTTGATATGTTAGACATGTTTAGCATAACTGTTGGATTTGATTTAAATGAAGAATTTCGGGTTTTCAATTTCGTTCATCATGAAATTATTAGTCAAGCAAAACGGGCATTCCTCAAAAATTAAACAAGCATTTAAAACGTCTTACTAACGAGTCTACTAGAAGATTATTATTATTAATTACCGATAAAATATATAAGGAATGCAAAAATTGTTAACATTTTAAAGGCAAACATGAATAATACAATAACAGTACTAATATTTAATAATTTATTTTGAAAAATAATGATTAGTTTTGAGGTAATTTTTATATATAATGGATTGTAATAATTTTGATTATAGGATTAAAAATATTTATATTCTAAAAATATAAATAATGCAATTAAAAGTAACCGTGTCACAAATACAGAGATTTATTAATCATCGGTTTTTGTTTCTTTGATACAAATTAGTCACAAACAAATGATGAATTAGTTGTTAATTCATTAGCAATTAAATATAATATTTAATTAAATTACATGTTATTATTATAAATAATGACAGATTGGAGGGGGGGGGAAGGAGAATATTCAAAGTTTTTATTTCATATCATATAGTAAGCAGATATTAAAAACACTATATGAGCCATCAAAAACAAGAATAAATTTTATTAACATCTGGTACAAGATTTATCAGATAATTGAATGTGCAAAATAAGAAAGTCAGTTTAAAAATAATTAAAATGATGTTAAAAAAGTGAACATAAAAAAGTTAATATTAAAGGTAATATTGAGTAAAAATCCGCATTAAACGACAAAAAAAATAATAATATAAATGTAAAATTATACTTTAATAAGTATATACATATATATATATATATATATATATATATATATATATATATATATATATATATATATATATATATATTTATATTAGTTAAATATGTAAACATATTAGTTAAAAAAACATATTTAATCTAATTTATTTTGAATTTTTTTAAACTTGGAAACATGAAACGTATCCCTCACAAATAAGGAACTTTTATTTTATATACATTTAAACATTTGGAGCTACATCTCTTTGTAGTCCTGAATTTATTTCATTTTACTTTTTTTATTTCCCTTACTGAAAAGAAAGCACCGAGGGTCCATGGAAAACATCCAAAAGCATGTTACAATATTTTTAAATAAATATTTCTGTTAAGGATTTCCAAGGTGCCTTCTAGACGTGGTAGACATATCTCCACAAGTGGAGTGATACAGAGGTTGAGTATTTTGAAGAATTTTAAGCATTTGTAACATTACGAGCAATAAAACTATTTTTCTCAGAAAATGCGCAATACTTTTGCAATGGACCATGGACACATACACACACACGCATGTAAATAAAAATTATATTTTATTTTCGATAATTCTTCTGTGAATTACTTTTTTCTAATACAACTACTGGTATAATGTTTTTATCATTTCAATACAATGATTAGTGTAATATAATATATACACCGATTCCAAAGTGGAGATTCGAACGCGAAATATATACAATATATAGTAAATAATTAAGTAAACGATCGATGAAGGCACTCATTAGCGCTTCCCGAACACAATTTTATTTTTTTTTTTTATTATATTATAAGGTTCGAAAGTGAAAATTGATGCTATTGAAATTAAATGAATATAAAGAAAAAGTTTTCCAATTAAAAAATGTAAATATTACTGATTAAAATCAATTATATAAAGAAGATAATAATTAAAGAATCACTTTAAAAATAAAAAAAAAGTGATTAAGAAACGTATATTATTTATTTAGACACTCATTTGAGATTTTAAATATTTCAAAATAATAGTGTCTCGACTTCAAAACTTCATAACTCAATACTCAGATTTCTAATATATATAAGAAAAAACAATTATAATATTATGATAACACATTTTATAAGATAAACGTTAAAAATAAAAAAAAATATGTTTCGTGATAGTTAAAATATCAAAGGTAAATTAAAAACGTTTGTTGTAATGTTTATGAATCCTATAATTTGTAGAGAGACTAAAATTAAGTACGATAAAAGTTATTATATGAAGGCAAAGTAGTACTATACATTTCTTCAAAGTGTTACATAACATTAATTATAATATATTTATTAACTATTTGAGCCACGATAAATCATGTAAACTAATCGTTTTAAAAATATTTTTATAGCGTAGGCAGTAAAAATATTGTCATTAGTAAATGCTTTAAAAATAATTTGTTTCAATAAGTTTTATAAATAAAATAAATATTTTGAATTGGAAAACAAATACACACATAAAAGGTAACATTCAACAGCATGTTTACAATTTTAATACTGTAAAATTACAAGCAATTTTGTGAAGTAAAATAAAAAAATAAAAGATTTTTGCTATTGTGGACACACGATAAATAAATATATAGTAACAAAATTTACATGTAATGATTTTCATCATTACACTTAAAATTAAATATAATACTTTATTTGTATGAATATATTAAAACACGAGTATTGCATAGAGAGTATTACTTAAATTTGATATTATGTATTTGTGCTTAATATATATATATATATATATATATATATATATATATAAATTTAAATAAATATTGAAATTTATATTATCCTTTTGAAAGTTTTAAATAAACTAAATAACATATTTTTTAAATAACGCTTTGTGATATATGAAATAATGGAATAAATAAGTACAATAAAATACAAACAGTAATAAGCAAATATTAAATTAAAAACGAAATACAATTTTTATAAAATAAAATTCTATAAAAATAATTAACATTTTTATAGAAAAATAAAATATTAATCCCACAGCCTAAAGGCATAACAAATTAAAGAATAATAATTTAATAATATTTTTCTCGATTTTATGAAATTTTGCGAAAAAAAAACTTTTTTCTTTGAGAATACTTCATCGTTTTTTTTTTATATCGGTGGTTGATGAGGATGCAGTTTTTTCTGTTCTTCAGCATCTAATCTCGCTTGATCAATGGAAGAAGGTGTAGGCAAACCACATGGCATTTCTAATAAGTCAGATTCGAACTGTAAAATATTCTCAGCTTCTTCTACAAAATAAGTTATAAAATTTGTTAATATGTTTCAAATTATCATAATTTGTTATTTAAAATAATTGAAACGAACGTTGGATTCTATATATCTTATTTCCATAGGCCATATCCAATTGATAAGCAGTAAAAAATGATAATGGTAAAAGTGGAGCTAAAAGATAAGGTCTCTTGGTTCGACGAAATCTAAACAATGATAAATTGTTGAGTATAAAATACATCGTATTAATATTAATAAGTAATTAATAAAAGTTACCCCGTAAATAAACCAACTGTAGCAACAGTAAAAAATGCAGTAACCCAATTGCAAAATTCTCGTTGTTTTGCAATTTCTAATGCAAGACCTCTTTCTCTCATTTGATACATTAGCTGTATTTGGCGTTCCATCTATAAATTAAAGAGAAGATAAAGTAAAAATAATTAACTATATCAATTAATTATTTTTATTTTTTCAATTATTTTGTAAATTTGTTAATTGATTCTCCAATTGTCATCGAGAGTAAGCGAGTATGCAAAGTTTCAGCTCAATCGGATATCAGGAAGTGCTCGAAAAATCGATTACAAAATTCCACCCAGACAAACAAACAAGTGAAACTTATATAAAAGTATATATAAAACGGATATTATCATTTTCTATGGAATATTAATTATAATCAATACAGCTTCACAAAATACAGTGACTAGATTTTAACATTGACGAAGAGGGATATGGTTGAAGGAGAGATAAAGAGCACCTGGATGAAACGTTTTATAAAACAAAGATATTCAAAAAATCTAATTTCTCTTCAATTTTTGAATTCTCTAAAAAACAGCTGCCTACTGCTTTTACATTTTTCATTACTCTTTACCTTTTACAAACCATAGTCCTAGTCCTCTACAAAAAAACACGACATTTAAAAAAAGTCGTGTCACCTACAATAAAGTTGTATTCATGCTACTATACAGATTTGTCAGTTTTCTTTAATAAACAACAAATTTACCATCTAAATATATATATTTTTTAATTGTATAGTATGATAACAAATTGAATCAGTTCAATAATTAAGATCATTATAATTTATATGTTACGTAAGACGTGCAAATTTCAATATACAAACTCTCAAATATATGTTGAATTGTTAATTAAAATACATATAAATATAAAATGAATTTTATAAAAACACCACAATAAAAGGTTATTTTGATTTTATAAATTTTGTTTAATCTTTTTAATTAAAAATGAATGTGCACAAAATATATATTTTATATATGAAAATAATACCTTAATCTTATTAATGGATTGTATAAAATCCTGATTTTTTTTGAAATTTTCTTCCAATGAACCATTAGGCCACATTTTGTTGTGCTTTTATATTTTAATAGATATTTAAGTTAATAAATTAATAAAAATGTTGGAAAATCTTGTACAGTGGAACACAATCCAATGTCAAATTGACGTTTAGAACTAGGAATAACTTGGTCAAAAAAAATATTATCACGTGATAATGAAATATTATTTTAAATTATAATATTTCATGCAATTAATGATAAAATTATGAAAATAGAACATATATCTTTCAAATTTGATTTATTAAAACTAAAATAATACATATTTCATTATTTTTTCCAGTTTATCATTTTTTATTTTACGTAATTTCAATTGCTGTATTTTTTGTATGTAATTAAAATTAATTTAACTTTAATTTATGAAATTTTCATATATTTTAATTTTGTTATAAATTAAAATATATATTATTTATAAGAGTATATATAAACTAAAATTTAAAAATTAAAACAGCAAAAATTTTAATATATTGATTCATAAAACAATCTACATTATACATTTTTTTTGTTTTACTCACTATTATTATATAAATAATAATAAATTTATTCGATTAGTATTTTTTTATATTAATATACTTTTTGATTGAATTTTAAAAAAGAAAGAATCAAATAATATATATATATATATATATATATATATATATATATATATATATATATATATATATATATATATATATATTGTTCGTTATTTAGATTTTCATATTTTTCTTAAATTTTGATATATTATACATCGAGCAATGAATAAATATAATATATATAAAAAAATATACTATATAATATAATTAAATAATTTGTATATTTTACGTATTCGCGGTATAAACATTTATTATTTTATTCTACTATATTTTGCATATATTTGCCTTGAACCGATCCAAGTGGGAAAAAATTAGCAGAGTAGCGGACCCTGCAATTATGCGGGATAAATGCTAGGAGATGATGATGATGATATTTTGTATATATTGTTATATACACAGATTTGTAATTGAAAACTAGTGATTTTCATAAATAAAAATACAGTTCGAAAATATGTATTATTATTGTATATGGCAATGTTAGACATAACCTGAAAAGTTGTTTGAGGTGTCGAAAACTGTTGTGTATTCATTATTGGTTTGGCGCTCGTTCTGGGTTTAAGGTTATATCTTTACTTACGAATGTTTCATTTAATTGTTACAAGTAGTTTTAGCTTTCGCTCTTTTATATATCAATTGTAATTACAAAAATATTTATCTTGTGTTTTGTTTTATCCTTGTGATAAAGTTTTTGTGGCGAATTACAGGTTTTAATTTACCAGGAGTGTAAGTTGAAGTTTGCCGGTTTTTTCGTTATAAAAAAAAAACAATTTTCAGGAGAATCTCAAAATATTTTTATTCAAAGTATTGACCATTTGATTCTACACATTTCGTCCATCTTTTAGGCAAATTATGGATACCATTCCAAAAAAATTTTTCTCTTTCGAGGAAAACCATTCGACGAGCCATTTTTCAACTTCTTCAAAATTGACGAAGTGCTGCTCTGCAAGTGAGTGCCCCATCGATGCGAAAAGGTGGAAGTCGGACGGGGCAAGGTCTGGAGAGTACGGCGGGTGCGATAATATTTCCCAATTAAGTGTTTTTAATGTGTCCTTCACGGATCTAGCGGTATGAGACGGCGCGTTGTCATGTTGCAAAATAACTTTGCCATGTCTTCGGGCCCATTCCGGTCGTTTTCCGATCAACGCATGATTCAAATTGATCATTTGTTGTCGGTAGCGATCCGTATTTACCGTTTCACCAGGTTTTAATAGTTCGTGGTACACCACACCATCCTGGTCCCACCAAACACAGAGCATTGGAACAGGTGAAAGCCGTGATCTTTTTCGCTTCGGATTCTCAAAATAAATCCATTTCTCGTCACCACATCAATCACATCACATCATCAGTCACATCAATCGTGTATATAACAAATCATAAAAATGCCTATATCCTGCTAGCGACACCTACTGGAAAAACAGGCAAACTTCAACTTACACTCCTGGTATATATATATGTATATATATATATATATATATATATATATATATATATATATATATATATATATATTTATATTGGTATTAAAAATAATTTAGTTTATTATTCGTTCAAAATACAAATGTATAAAATTAGTTTGTAAATAAAAAAAAATATTAAAGAAACACAATTTTTATTTTTAATATGGTGTAATCTGACGAATTTATCGTTTTAACTCGTTTTTCCTTTTGTTAATAATTCAAATGTATTTTTTAATATCTATTTATAATGTCATATTTTTTAAAATATGTATTATATCTTTTTATTTTGTTAAATGTAATATTATTTTATATTGTTTTCAAAAATATGTTTCTAATAATAATTTAAAAGAGAATGAAGTCACATAGTTTGTGATTCGATATATTTCAGTTATGAAAAAGCTATAACGTTTATGAATCATTTTTGTTACATCTTTCAATCTGGTCGCTGGAACAATTATGTAAAAAATATTTGATCATATCAAAACTATTCATATTATTAAGTATTATTTATTACCTGCTTAAAAATAATTTAATTGTACTGACAATTTGTATTCTATATTTGTTCGTTTTTATTATCAAATATAGATTGAAGCATGTTTTCCCAAAATACGTTAGGAAATAGTGCATTCGCATCAACAGCACAGAAAAGTACATCAAATCCAAATAAAGATTATGAAGTGACGTCCCCCCCGGAAGATTCGATATCAGCATTAGCGTTTTCACCAGCTTCCATTCCACAAAATTTTCTTATAGCCGGCAGTTGGGATAATCAAGTATGTTTTTTTTAATTTTATTGTATTTGAACGTAGTTATTATTTAAAAATAATCATAATACTACTTCATAATAAAAATAATGGATATCTACTAGAAATTGTAAATTCAGGTTCGGTGTTGGGATGTAGAAATGACTGGAAAAACGAATCCAAAATCAATGCAAACAATGGGCGGACCAGTTTCTGATGTTTGCTGGCATGATGTAAATATGTAATTTATATTTTATATGAAAAAAATATTTGATGCGTTTATAAACTGGTTAATTTTTGGTATTAAATTATGATTTGTAAATGTGATTATTTTTTCAGGATGGCACTAAAGTATTCGTTTCTTCGCTCGATAAACAAGTAAAATGTTGGGATTTAGCATCTAATCAAACTATACAAGTTCGTTATTTCTTTTTTTATTAGTTCACTGAATAAATATATTAGTATTCATAAAATTTAATATTTTTTATATATTAATTGAATAATCAAAAAAAGTTTCTTCACAATTACGAAGAAAGCTTTTTGGAGTTTTTGGAAATTCGATAATGACAAATTTAATCATTGGAATACCTTTATTTGAATCTTAAGTTTCTTATCTTGATTGCAGAATATAAAGTATTATAGTATTGTAACATCTCTATGTAAATAATAAACCTTTGACTGTTTTAGGTGGCAGCGCATGATGCTCCTGTTAAAACTTGTCATTGGATTAAAGCTCCAAACTATTCTTGTTTAATGACAGGTTCATGGGATAAAACTTTGAAAGTATTCAAATGTGTTTTTTTTTATCATTGTTTATTTGTTTTAAATGTCAGTATTAATTTAAAACTAAAATTATTTAAAAATTTTAGTTTTGGGATACCAGAACTTCAAATCCAATGATGACAATAAATTTGAACGAACGGGTGTATTGTGCTGATGTGGTAAATATTTTTGTTATTTAAAATTCATTATTTTAAAATATTTTGCCAAAATTTTGTTAGTGCGATGACACATGATTATGAAAGAAACTATCACTTTCTTTTAATTATGTGGAGTAAAAGCTTAGGTATTCAGTTTTGTTATCACACAATTCGAGAATTAATATTCATTGTTTACTCGAACGTTTTCGTTCTAAAACTTAAAAACATTTCTATATCACAATATTCATTTTTAATTTAGATTTTTTGATTAACGGAAATTAATTATTTGTGTATTATAAAGTTTAATTTATAATTTTAATTAAAATACTATTTAACAATAACAATATTTTGATTTACATATTCTAAACTCCATGTCGATGTTTTATAAAAATGTCGATATTTTAAAAATTGATGAATGAAGAAAATTATGAAGTATTAGGAGATTCACAAGTTGAAATAATAAATTAGTATATGAAAATTCTTTCCGGTTCCAAATGTTGTGATTTGGATATGAATAAAATACCATATTCGTAAAAAGCAAAAATACAATATTTGCAAAAGAAAAAATTGCTGGAAAATAAGTAAAGGTGTAAAATGTATCCTATTAATTTTATTTTATTTAAAATAAAAATCACGAATATATTTAAATTAAAAAATAAATCAGCAGTATAATAGCTTTTATAAGCTAAGATCTTATTTTGGTGAATCTATTTTTATAAATTACTTAAATAATATGAAATCGCGAAATTTTTTACACCTTCTTAATTTAAAGCTTTATATATTTTTATACTGAATTTAATGTCATGTAGTCTTTATATTATTTATTAATGTTATTTTTAATAACATTAATAAATTAATGCATTAAATAGTTGTATTGTTTTGTTATTATTAATTTTGAAATTACCTTTAGGATTATCCAATGGCAGTGGTGAGTACAGCAGGACGTGGAATTACGATTTATATGTTAGAAGGAAAACCCCAAGAATTTAGAAAAGTTGATTCACCTTTAAAGTTTCAACACAGAGTAGTATCAATTTTTAGAGATAAAGCTACCAAACAACCTACAGGTATCATGATTCTTTTTAATTTTTCATGATTCAAGATTTCCTATTATTATAATCAACTTTTAATTATGTCTTTGTAATTTAGGATTTGCTATTGGAAGTGTTGAAGGAAGAGTTGCAATCCAGTATGTAACTGCTGGTCCTAAAGATAATTTCACTTTTAAATGCCATAGATCAAACGGCACCCAGAATGGTTTTCAGGTAATATTTATTTATTTTTGAATATTATTAGTTATTTTTTATATATCTTATTATTTTGCAATTAATTTTATAAATGAATATAATATATGTATATAATTTTAAGCAGCAAATTGTTAATTAACTGACTTAAATCTTAATAATTTTGTACTAAATATTGATAATCTTGCTAAGAATGATCAGTAATGATAATTACTAAGATCCTCCATCTTATTATTTGTAGACTAAAAATATTTGAAAAAAATGTTACGATATTGCAAAAACCTTTGGTAATTTTTGATATAAATTGATTTGTTCAAATCTTTTTAAGTTTCAATATAACGTCGTCTTTTGAAATTATGAGAGTATATACATTAGTATTTTTTAGGAAATATATGCTGTTAACGATATAGCTTTTCATCCTGAACATGGGACTTTGGCAACGGTTGGTTCAGATGGAACATTCTCGTTTTGGGATAAAGACGCTCGTACAAAGTTGAAACCATCAGAGCCGATGGAACAAAGTATTACGAAATGTGCGATAAATAGTAACGGTCAAATCTTCGCATACGCTGTTAGTTACGATTGGTCAAAGGTATAATATTATTTGAACAAATGGAATTATAAAAATGACCAAAAAGAATATTGTTTTAAATGTTTTTACAGGGACACGAATATTACAATCCAAGCAAGAAAAATTATATATTTCTAAGGCCGTGTTATGACGAACTAAAGCCGAGAGTTTCCTCATAATTACTTAGTTTGTGATTTCAGTGAATACTAAATCCATTATTGTGATCAGTTTGTATAAGATTCTGTCATATTATTGAGTTTTATTTTTATAAGTGTCATTTTAAATATTATTTCTATTTTACGACTGTAAGATGGTTTTTTAAAATTGAGTTTCGTAATAAACAGTTAATTTTAAAACAATTTAATATTTATTTAATAAGTGTAATTAATGTGGAACGCGTTTATCTTATTGATGGATTACCGGTGGTCTCCAGTGCTGCAATATTATTTTTTTATATAATTTTTGCTACCGTCATTATTATTTGGTTATTTATATTTTTAGAATGAGTCCTTCGATTTCATTTATAAATCCACGTCACAGAAAAAAAAGTGACAATATTGTAAAATGTGTCATATAGGCGAAAATTTTGCCAAAGAAGTTATGTATATATTATGAAAACCATTATTTAGTTTATTTTTTTATCGAAGATAAAAGAAATAATATGCGCATATAAATAAAACTTCTTATACATTTTGTTCCCATACTTTATATATTTTGTGTAGTAATTATTTTATACTTGTAATAATAGTAAAAACGGAAAATGTTCATATTTGGTTGAATTATATCCAGCCATAAAAGTTATTAGTTATGGCTTAATTTGAATTTCGGTTTAGACGAAACCATAAAAATTCGGCAAAGCGCGACCAAGTCGAGAATCATTTGACGTTTTGAAGTTTACATAAAATATTAATAACCTTTTCGGTTATTCGATTTAAAAGAATGGGAAACGATCGAGGATTTACTTCAGTTTTCTGGTTTGGAATTTTGTAGCGGTATTTTGGGTTGACGTAGTTTGCGAGCCTTCCCGTTTGTAATTATAATCTGCTAAGTTTTTTCGTGCAAAACGTCACATGCGTATGGCGTTTCTTGAGAAATCATCAGAATCGACGTAAAATAAGGATCGAATAAAAAGGAACAATTTGGATGGTAATTTGTATTAATTTAATATTAACAACCTAAGATACTAAAAGCGATAAATGTCGGTCAGTGATGTCCATCGTGACCGTGTCCGTCTTTCGATTCCGTAAGTTTTTCGTACGCCAACGTCAGGCCGAAGAGAACGAATCCGACGCCGAGACCCCGGCCAAAGAAGATTCTTACGTTCTCGAAGGTCGACGGAAATCCTTTCGAATATCTCCAAACTTCGTTTCTGGAAGAATAAAAACGAACGATAATTTTTATAAAACGGCGCGCGCAATTTTTAATTTCCGATCACGATAAACGGCGAGCGGTCACCTCAGCCAGGGATCCTTCAAACCTTTCGCCGCTAATCTGTCTCTAACTTTTACCAAAACGGGCGCATCTTCCACCCTATATATTTTGTAGTCCGGTATTTTGTACGGCGGATGGCTACCGTGACCGTGGTCTCCGCCCATTATCGAAACCTGAAATCGGACAAAAAGAGCGCTACATGAAAACGTTACGAAATCTACGCCGACGATAAGAAAGGAGCGACGAGCGAAACTCCTTCGACAAGATTACATAATTCCGGCGAGAGAAATATCGAAACGAGAAACGCCAGCGAAGAGGGAACGATCGGGATCGTCGGATTTTTAACGACTTGTAACGCAAAAAACGATCGATATTTACCGAAACCGGAGAACGATCCGCCGAACCTCGAGCGCGAGCGAAACTCGGTCGGTCGTCGACTGTGGACCGATTTGCGCGGCCATAATCTCGATCGTTTCGCAACGCGACGGGAGGAAAGGAATCGGAAAGAAACGCGCGCGCGGGTATATTCGTGAACGCGAATCGCGCTCGATAATATATCGATCGGTAATTGGACGAAATCGAAAAACGAGAACAAAAACAAAAAAAATGAACGTAAAGTGCGGCGTTTTGCAATGTCGGCCGTGGCGAAAAGCGCGTCGACGGCGATCGGTCGGGCGGTGACGCACTAGCGCCGGTCGGTGTCGGTAGTGTCTTTTTCGGATCGTCGTCGTCGTCGTCGCTCGCCGTCGTCGTCGTCGTCGTCGTCGTCGAAGAAGAAACGATCTTCTTCGTCGTCGTCGTCGCCGCCGCCGCCGCCGTCGTCGCCGTCGCCGCCCTTCGTCATCGTCGTCCGGCGACCTTCTCGGTCGTCCGCCCTCGTCGAGCGCCCAACGCCGACAAGATTCCGCCCCCACTGAGCACGCGACGCTCAGGGACCCGCACACAGGTGCCGAATCCGATTTCAGCGCTTTCGTCGCGTTCCGAGATGGCGTCGTTCGCCACTCGGTTGCGAAACGAACGTCGCGAACGGAATTTTAATCCGTTTCAATTTATTCTTTTATAAATAAAATCTTTCAAAAGGGACCGACCGACTTCGGTCGGTTCGAAGGATCGCCGCAAAACGGATTTATTCATTTTATACTGTATTGTACTTTTTATGAAATCGGCATAGGCAGTACGCATGTCCGTCTACTCGAGCGCTATTATTCGATCCTTCGGATAAAGCGGCCGCTCGAATCCGAAAACCGAGGATAGAAACTGTCGATTAATGAAATTTATACGTCCGTTTGCGACGAGCGAATCGTTTCCGATAATGCCAACATTAAATTTTACATAAGCGACGGGAATATAGCAAATATCGATGAGAATGAAACGCGTGCGAATCGACAGTTTGAACTGCGACGAATATAGAAAAGTATTATTTATTTCGATTAAACATTACCTTTTTAATTTCTTGTTTGTTGATGAATCCGGTCGTTGATCTTCGATACGGCATTCGAACGCGTATATTATTAATAATGAATGGACGAGGTCGCGGAAGTTTCTATCGTTTTTTATCGCACTAATACGCGCACACGCTAACCGCCATTTCTCTTGTGAGTAATTTTTTACCAATAAGATGTTATTGTTGAATAGACGTCATCCGCTCGCCGACTAACCCTGAAGTTTCTAATAGAATTAACGTGTTATTCGCTCTAAACGTTTATTTAAAATTCTTTTAAAATTAATAGTATATTTAAGTGTAGTAGACTTTTGCTTGTTTTAGGTCATCCAAAATTATGAAGAAATATTAAGACCGCAGAAAAATTTTAATGTAACGCACACTCGCAGGAAAGAACTTTTTTTTTAAGACGAAAGTGATAAAAGTGGTTTTAGTTTATTTCATTTAAACGCGCACAAAGGAAAAAATATGGAATCGGAAACCTTGGGATCTTCAAAAGTCGAACGGAAATCGAAGTCTTTCGATAAGAAAACTTATCGTTTTAAAAAATATAGCAAAAAATATAAATTGTCTAAATGGGAAGAGAGTCGTCGAAAACTCGTATTGAAAAAATATTATACGGATTTGAAAAACGACCCGTTGTATAGTAATTATAAACCTTTTAATTATGACGGAGTACTTGAAGAACAATTTTCCGAGGATGACGCCGAACCTCCGCAAAAAGATGAAAAAGTCAGAGGAAAAATTGCAGACGAGATTAATAATAAGGCAAATGAAGAAGTAGAACCTAAATTAAATTATGTTATTCATCCAAATTTAATGGAAAAATTAAAACACGAAGAAAAACGTAAAAGTCAACCGTTTTGGAAAGCAAAGCGGGAAATGGACAGAATAAAAAATGAGAAAAAAAAGAGAAAAGAGGAAGCGGATAAAGCGAGGGAAGAAAGACAACAAGCCTTAGATAAATATCGGACCAACAAAGCTGAGAAATTTAAGAAACTCAGTAAGAAGACTAAGAAAGGACAACCGTTAATGAAGAATAGAATGCAACTACTTCTCGATAAAATACAAAAAGACTCAACGAATTAATTTTTTTTTTTATTTATCTTTTAAATAAATTTATTGAACGTATTATATTTGTTTTGTTTGATTTATTTTGAAAATTCTTAATAATTTATTCATATTGTAAAGCTTACAAAGTTAAAGTTATTCTATATCTAGACAAAAATAGGAATGCTTTTTTTTACTACATCAATAACACACTACATAATGAGTGATTAGTTTTTGTACACAATATTTAGAATTTAATTCAATATTAAAATATAAGTAATAATGTTATCCTAATAATAATTAAAACATTTTATAAATTACGTTTATTGACTTTAACACACACACATATTATGAATGTTGTGTGTAGATAATAAAAATATTAAACGAGAGAAAACAAACCCTTACTTTATAAGTATATTTAGTTAAATAAAACCGCTTTACGCCATTTCATGTATAAAAATAAAAAAAGATAAATACGAATTAAATACTATACTAAAGTTATAAAATAAAAAAAACAACAAACTAAATAACTTAAAACTTATACTTAGAAAATAAATAAATACAATTTAAACTTATTTATTAAACAAAATTCGCGATATATAAAAAAAGGAATTTAATAAAAAGGATCAAATCGAATTTGGAATCGAAAGGAAAACGTACAACGTGTATTTAAATGGCGACTGTGACTCAATGAAAAGTGATCGCGTTTTAAAATCGATGACAGATTAGAGATCGTGAATGTAGAAAAAAATACAAATTTGACATCTATGGTATGAAACGCAGAATAAGAACGATACATTGTTATAATAAGTTGTGATAATTATATTTGTGTTGAAAAATCATTGTGACTTCCAGAAAGCGTCTAGATTCCGAAGGTTTGACTCGGAAGTAACACAATATTTTGAGAATGAAAATGAAAGTTTTACCTATAAGAGGAGACAATTTTTGAGGATTTATGGTTTTAATTTATCAATTTCAATTTCAATTGAAGATAATCATGGATGAAAGTAATTCTTTCCTGTGTGATGCGAATATAAATAAATGTTGACAGTTGTTTTAACGAAAACAGATGAGTTTCATAGCTATTTTTATATTACATCGTGTTTCACAACATTACTGTAAATAGAGCACTATCGACAAAATTTTAATTATTTTTATATCATACATTTTTTGGGTATTCATTATTAGCTAAATTCATATCTATTAATTTGCATGGAAAAATAAGTAGTATTTATTTGCTACTCGGTCGATATTCTAGAATGCGCTGTTGGGTGTGAAGAGATTTGTTTGCTATCTTGTTGACCAATTGTCGTAATGTAGTCGGTTTTTCTCTAAACTAAGTGTGGGAAATTTTAATTTTTGTTTTTATATAAATTTATATTGTTTTTCAATATCAATATAATTACGATATATGTATATATATCGTAATTATATTTTTCTTGCTGATTGCGTACAATATATTGTTAAATGAAATACAAACGAGCGGTAATTGAAACAAATTTGATTTTATTCCGTCTTACTATTTTATTATTTACTCTATCTATAATTTATTTTAGACAACCGTAGTGTCCATTTTTATTTTTGTTTTTATTTTAATATTAAAAGTGAACGATTTTCACATATAATTTTTTTCATGATAATTGTTTGCGAGCTATATTTTTTTGAGCGAGTAAATATTTTTTTAAGCGTAATATTGTTTTAATGAGTCACTGACGACAGTACGTAATGTGTTGTTTATTTTTTATATTTACTTGTTTACATTTTTTATGTGTTTTTTAAGTACAAAACATTTGATTTGATGATGTATAATCAAAATGAAAACGATTCACATATTTATCATTTTTAAATCAAAGCGAAGAAGATAAGATCGATCGATATTTAGTAATTTAGAATTATTAAAATTAAAGGGATAATGATGAAACAGTGAATGTTGATCAGTTATTGCTTCACACTTGATTGTTAATGACGCTATTATTAATGTAGTAATATTACTTGTCAGTGTGTATAAACACACACACACACACACACACATTAATTATACAAATGTTGACATTTTGTTGCCAAGTAACCTCGTCCATGTCCGATATGATATCTCTTATCGATATTAAATTTTACCTTGTTTCTTTGAATGTATGGTATACTTAAATACAAACAAGCACATGCACGCGTACGCATTATACACGGTTAATGTGCTTTTACCGAGAGTTCAATTTGCGATAACCCTGATTGCTTTTTGTTTATAAGTTTTTTTGCATTGATAATTCTTAGAATACGAGGAAAAGACCTTTGGAACCGTTGTTATAACAAATTTTCATTCCCAAGTACGGTCTTGTATGTTTAACCGTTCGTTTTTTAAAAGAAACACTGGTGTTGGTTGTTTGACGTCTTTACATCAGAGGTAATCAATTGCGGTTCTATTGTAGTTTTGGTTGCCTTTAGATTTGTGCGATATTTTAAAAATATTAAAACAAAGTATCCAACAGATTGGATACGGTCGCATTATAAAAAGTAACAAAAAGCGGAGATAATAATAAAAAAAAAAAAATAAAAAAAGTAAGTTTGTTATGTGCGCGGTTTGTTGAATAAGATAGCAAATAATTGTCGTCATCACATCATTAGTTAGTACGACGAGTGTGACACGTTATAAGGGGGCGCCGCGCTGGCAATCGATCAGTCCACGTTTGTTCGTCGCCGCGGTTCCGTCGTTTCTCCAGAGTCAGAACTCTGTGTGGCCATTGTTTCGTTTCTTCTTGGAGGCTGGCCTATCACCGAATTACGCTATACGACTTTACTATACTTGCTGGCTTTCAATTCGAAAACGGAGCTTCCTCACAAGAAGGAGGCTCTTTTGTATGCAGTGTAATAAAACCTCGAGAATTCCACTATTAAAGGTAAAACATTACCAACTAAAACTTTTTTTTTTCGATATTTATTTTCTTTTTTAATACGTGCTTATTTAATGAAGACGTGTGTAAAGTAACGGTAATACGTTTTTGTTTAGTAGTTTTTAAAACGGCGTATTAAAAAAGCATTAATTAAAATCAATTTATCCCGGAATATACGAAAGTTTTTTTATAGCGAAATTCCGTCATTTCATTAATAATTTTTATTCCGTTTTAAATTATTCTAAATTATAACGAGGTTCCTATATATATATATATATATATATATATATATATATATATATATATATATATATATATATATATATATATATATATATATATATATATATATATATATATATATAAATAATGTATTTTTTTTTTTTTTTTTTTTACTAATATTACTGGTATATTAAATTTTCCTATTATGAAATAATCTGAAAACAATTAGTGCTGTCTTCGTACACGTATTTATGTAAAGCACTACAAATTTTTGGTTGCTGATTTGCAATATTGATTTGATTTAGCATGTGTGTGTGTGTGTGTGTGTGTGTGTGTGTGTGTGCGAGTGCGTGTACATTTCGTACAAAAAAAATATGTATATTAATTTTCGTATTTGTTCGCTTTTTCTCTCGTAAATACCATAATTTCATTTATATTTTTACGACGTTTCTGAATTCAATTGTTACTGTTATTTGTGTTATCGTATACTTACTTTACTTTTGAAGATTTCATTTTTTAATTAATATCAAAAAATGTTGACTACAAAATATTGTAACATAGTTTAGATTTCAATATATTTAAAATTATCACATTGTTCTTGTATTATTTTTTTCATTATTTCGAGATAAATGTTAATATATTTTGCAATTTTATGAAATGTTTACGGTTTTACATTATTTTAAATAAATATTTTTTTACAATAAATAATATATATATATATTTGAATATTGAGGATACGTCTTTTGTTAGTTTTTATAAATTATTTACAGTCAATTACCATATAAAATATTCTGTGATAATATTTTTGTACCCTTTCCGCGAGGTTTATCTATCGACACTCTTTCGTCATATCTGTGGGTCAATAGGATTTGAACTATGGTTAGAAACAAGTCTATACGATGATCGTTAGATAAGATGCACGCAATTAATTATTGATGACACGCTTTTGCCATAAAAGTAACGCGTGATTCAGATTTTGAATCGAATTTTTTCATAAATAGGTATTCAAAATTTTATGTCAAAATTGCCACGTAACATTATTTAAGCGTGTTTGTAATTAAATAAAAATAAATATGTGTTTCATTATTTAATTATCTTTTAATTATTATTGCAACACATATTCCTATTATATTTTGTTAGTTAATTCTTGCTTCTTTTCTATTTCATATCGATTATTATATATCACATGTTGTAATTAAATATTTTGTTTTATATCTATTTTACGATTTAGCAGTTGTCACTTACATATGGGGCTCAAAAAGGTTGTATTGTGGACAAGAATTAGTTATTCGAGAAAAAAAAATAACTTTAGTGTATGAATAAAATTAACTATTTTTATATTTTTAAATATAAAGTGTTATTAATTTTATTTTTCTGCAAATTTTATTTCCAAGTTATATCTTGTAGTAACTAAAGTTAACGATGGAGTTGCCATAAATTCGTAGTCGGTTATGGCAAAATTAAATTGAAAATATATTCAATTATACACGCGATTTATTATAAACGTCATTGACATATGTTATCAACCCGTGTTAACATCGACCACCTTCCATGGTCATCTAGATTTATAGCATTTACCATGTATTTCAATAGCACACTCTTTATATCTTTTCCTCAAATGTATACTTTCACACGATGTATGGTATATATAATATACTCTATTTGTTATTTTGCAATTTTATTTTTTTTTTCATCATCTTTACAGATTTAAAAAACGCATAGCGTGTCTTTTACCAAAAAGCTTGATTATCACAATGCTTATTATTTTCTATAATTGTTTTAAGATTTAAAGAATGGTAAAATAATTCTTGTCACCGCTTCCTCTAAGGAAGGCAATAATATAAATTTTATGTACCATATATTATTAAGAGTTGTGTTCAAATTGAATTGTAAAAAAACATCATTAATTTGCACAATATTTAAAAATGTCAAGGACCCCAAAATCATTGTTACGACTCTGACAGTCTTTTTGCTTTTGCTTTTACTTTATAATGTCAATACCAGTATTGTTATTGTCACTGGTCTTTATTTTCAGAGGCAAGGGCGGTGGATGGGTCGGTAGTTTTCTTTGTGGCATAAAAAGCATTAAAATAGATATTATCAAGATTCTGTTTATAAAATCGTTAATTTTTAATTAAAATATATTATATTTTGAAAATTTCACTGCCTTATTTATCTATAATAAACAGTATTTGTATATATAAAGTATTTGTATGAACTTTGTGACCTTAAAATACATTTGCACAAGCGATATTTTCATATTGTTGACTTAAATTAGCCTTTACGATATAGGTTTCAATAAATTATTTATTTGTTTGTCTGTTTGCAATATTTGATTGTTGAAAATTTTAGGGAGGCTTATCGGGTGAGGTCAGCTCGCCTGGCGTGTGGGCCCCTCTGCGCGGAGGCTGCTGGCGACGCTCACTCAACGTGGATCCACCCTGGCAAAGACGACTGCCGCTATCACCGTGCTGAGTCCCGCCACTGACGCCCCCGCGACACCTGAGCCCTTCACTGCGATTAGGCTGCCTCGTAACTGCTGCCCCATTCCTTAATATTATTTTAAATTTATTTATTTTCACTCGTAACTAACTTTTTTATATATTTCAGTTTGCTTGTTGGGACAAGTGCTCGTAAGCGCCAGACCATTGGTTACATAATACACACTTAACAACAATTATCAATTATATGCATAAAAGAATTTTGATGCGTACATCGCTGTAACTACTTACAACTACTTATTTCATTTGTCTTATTCGATTATAATAAAATCTTCATTTTTTGGTGATTTCGTATTTCGCTTATACATTATCTGCAATAAAATCAAGATGAAAGCTTTAAATATTGAAGAGCGCGTTCGCGTTGTTGACGCCGATTGGAATGTATGGAATACCATTCGTGAAACGGTTTCCCGGCGTCAAGAGGACGCTTTTTATGTTCTCGATATTGGAAACATCGTTAACAAATATCGTACATGGAAGGAAAAAATGCCAAGAGTTGAACCTTATTATGGTAAGTTTTTTCATATTTTTTCTAATGATAAAATTTCTTTTTATAGTTGGCGATATTAATCATTTATGATTTTTATTTTAGCTGTCAAATGTAACGATATGCAAATTGTATTGGAAGTCTTAGCCGCTTTGGGAACTGGATTTGATTGTGCGTCAAAAGTTGAAATTAATAAAATCCTCGATATTGGCGTTAGCTCTGAGTAAGTGTTAAAATGGTTGTACGATTTAAATTTTTGATTTTTTTTAATACTTTTGTTTTTTTTTAGTCGTATAATCTTCGCCAATCCAGCTAAACCTGCATCTCATTTACGCCACGCTTTAACCACTGGCGTCAATACGATGACGTTTGATAGTGAATTCGAGTTGTTGAAAATTAAACAAATACATCCTCATGCCGAGTATGTATTTCTTTATTTTAATATTTTTATATTTTAAATGGCTAAATTTGTATATGGGTTTTTGGTATTTTTAGCTTGATTGTGCGTATCAGATGCGATGCCAAAGTTGCACAATGTCCTCTTGGTTTTAAATTTGGTTGCGATCCTATCACCGAAGCTCCGCGGCTGCTGAAGCAAGCTCGAATGTTGGGTCTAAATGTATGTATAATTTATATATCAATATTTAGCATCTTTTTTTTTAAGTTTTATGGTAATTATTTAATTTTGTAATTTTCAGATTGTTGGCGTTTCCTTTCACGTTGGTTCAGGATGTGGAGAACCTGAAGTGTTCTCGCGCGCTATTGAACATGCCGCTCAGCTCTTTGCTCTTGGTGAAATGCTTGGTTATCGTATGGATTTGTTAGATATTGGCGGGGGCTTCCCCGGTGGTTCCGATTCTTCAATAGATGATGTACGCTTTTTAAAAATTAATTTTAAGTTCATATTTTTCTTTTAACTATGTTTTTAATTCTTTTAAATTAAATAGATAGCGAAGGTTGTTAGTGGTGCACTTGATAAAAATTTCCCTGAAGGTTGCGGAGTACGCGTAATTGCTGAGCCCGGACGTTATTTTGTAGCGTCAGCTTTTACTTTGGCGTGTTGCATATATGCAAAACGTCAGGTGAGCTATCAATATTTATATCCGTTTGTATTAGATGTAATCAAAACATTTGTCGACGAAGTAATTTATATTTATTGTATATTAAATTTATTTTGTTTTAGCTTTACGACGAAGCAGGTGATGTAAAACATGCTATGTATTTCCTTAACGATGGTGTTTATGGATCGTTCAATTGCATTTTATATGATCATCAAGAGGTGACTCCAATGCCTTTAAAGGTATATTCCAAAATTCTTTCAAAAATGATAAAAATGTGTATAATTTATTGTTAATTGTTATAAATCATAAAATATTTATTTTTATCGTTTTAGGGAATGTCCGGTAAAATTGTCAGCAGTAGCTTGTGGGGACCAACTTGCGATAGTATGGATCAAATAGCAAGCGATATACAGTTGCCTAACATCGAGATTGGAGAATGGATAGTGTTTAAAGATATGGGAGCATACACTTTGCCTGTTGCCAGTCCATTTAATGGTTTTCCAATTCCTCGTGTTACTGCTTATATTACTTCAGATCTCTGGTAATTATTGAAATAAATTTTATCTGGTAATTTGCTTCAATTTCAATAATATTGTTATCATTTTTTTCTATTCAAATTTTAGGGCTATGCTTAAAGAACTATCTCCACTTACTGAAGATCACTTTGTTGGTGGCGAGATAGTTTCCAAAAACGATTGTTTACTATCTTCAATGGCTTCACCACCGGCTACTGCCATTTCGGTTGCTCTCAACTGACATTCGTTTTTCGTATATTTGCTGTTGCATCTCAACCTTACGAACATGTCCATATAATCAAGACAAGAATTCAAAAATCGCTTAACAACATACATACTTTTCTACTACAATATACGTACATTTGTTTTTAATAATATCATTGATTGGTTTATTAATTATGATCGAGAAGCAAGTCGTTCTAAATTTGTACCTTGACGATTTTAATTTAGTTTGAAATATTTTATATCGATTTTTTTCCATAAAAAGTTTTGTTTTTGTATTCTGCAAATTGAAAATCTTAGTTAAAAATCAGTGATATTCTGAAAAAAAAAGTTTCACTTGTAATGACAGCGTTCGTATAATATGAATTAGATTCTTTTCAAATGAGAATTTTTAAATGCATTATTTTTTTTTTTTGTTTTTTGGCAAAATATAATTACAATATAAATATGGTAATGATCTATAAGTTTTTACATTCCGATTAATACTATGATGACAAAAATCAAACGTGTATTGATTCTGATTTACTTAAAATTTATGATTTATTAATTATGAATGTTTTACATTATGCTAAAAAAAAAGATTTTCGATATAACAACTCTGGTTAATTTTTTAAACTTATATTTTTAAAATGCAATCATTTTTTAACTTTTTTTTTGTCGCGTAAATTTGTGTATATGTATGTACAATTTTAATTTTTTTTTACGATGGACCATTTATTTTAAATGACCGGCTTGAATTATTGGCATTTGATCATGTCAGGCGGATTGGATAGATTTCTCGAGACCTTGAATTTTATATTTTGATAATATTTAGTATTTTTATTATTATATTTTTTTTTTACAAATTTTCAACTATTCTGCAAAATTGATATAAACGTCTAAAGTCAATTTTTGATTATTTTTAATTACGAAGTCTCGAAAGCATAAAAATATAAGAAATTTTTCATTTCTTAATTTTTAATAACGTTCAGTTTTTTTCTGATTAGATTTTTTTTTTTGATGAAAATACTTGTATTATCTGTTTTTTTATTCACTTTTTTAAATATTATTTTCTTTATTGTTGTTTTAAACAATTTAAAAACGAGTTAAATAAAAGTGGAATAAAGTGTTTTATTGGGTTTTGGCTTATGCTAACTTAGTCGTAAACGTATTAAAACATTCAGTTAAGAATCTAATGTTTATTATATCTGTTAGTAAACGTAATAAGTAAATGCATACATTGCCAATAAAGAAACTGAATAGATTTTTTGATCGATGTTAAAAGTGCTGTTAAAATTGTCTTTACAGCATCGTATTTACTTTTAATTCTTTATGCTCCAAAGAACATGTTTACGAAATTTCGTTACTTGGCTTTTCTCTCTTTTTTTTTTTTTTAATATTAGAAGGAAATATTAAATGATATCTGTGCAAATCTTCATATAAATTCTTTGCCACTTCTATTGCTATTATTAATATCATCATTGATTATAATTAAAATAAATTACAAGCGATACATGTAAAAGTAAAATGTGTTTAAAATTTTTTCTAAATAAGTGTGTATTGTGTAACCGGCTGGTGCGAACGGGCAGATGATGGAACCATTTGACATAGTCTTACTAGATAAAAATATTGCGAATCATTTATAAAATTAGATTTGTTCAAACGTAAATATGCGATCACTATACGATGTTACAAAATTTACTGTAAACGAAATTGACTATGTTGATGAGTGAAGTCTTTTGTCTAATTAGCAAGGAGGCAGCCATTTTGTTCAGAAAGGTGTCCGCGGGGGCTGACGGAGACTTGGATCGGGCTATGAGCTGATCTGCAGACTTGTGCTGGGCCAACTGCGGTTTTTTTGATCATTAGGTTAAGTTTACATGTAGCCGGTTGCATGTCAAATATTATATTAAAATAAAAGAATTTAAGCAAATGTTGATTTTTTTTATTTACTTGGTTTCTTTATATATATATATATATATATATATATATATATATATATATATATATATATATATATATATATATATATATATATATATATATATATATATATATATATATATATAAGACTATACATGTTCCAAAATTGATTTAGCATATCTTTTAGTTTTTGGTTATTTTGATTATTTAATTTTTCGTATATTATCTATTATCCAAGAAAGACAAATATTATATAAAAATACTATTCATTAATCAAGAAGGATAAATGCATTAAAAATTCCAAGTTATGCGTGATAAAAGTTATTTTTAATCCGTATATTTTCCTTGTGAGTCATTTAGATGGTTTTTATCAAATAAATTTAACTATTATTGCGTTAAAAATAAAGCATTATTTTTAAGTAATTCATGTATAAAAATATTGTTCTAGAATAATCAAATATTAAAAAAGCAGTTGTTCAGTAATACATTTTTAAAACGCAATAAAAGTTTACAAAACGATGTAGGGTTATAGTTGAATATAATTTTATTATTTATTTTCAGATTCATTTTAATTTGTTATCACATATGCTCATGTATTACTAATAAACTATTTTTTAATTAAAGCAAATACGATTTAACAGCCGAATAAAGCAGCACATTTAGATAATATTCCATTAAGAAAGGAAGTTGTGGTTAGAAATAATTTTTAATTCACTTTTTGTTCGTTGCGTTTAAATTCATTTCTTTAATACGCTTTACTTGATGTAAATGTCAAATTAGAATCAGATAAAGGTAGGAGTATTTCAAACTTGGAGAGCAACAAGAAATGTGGAATTAAATTGTATCACAATGTGACAATTCTTATTTTTAAAAATATTTATCTGTATTTTTTTTAAGTATAATTCTATTAAAAATATATACCATATACGGCAGGCAGGGTATAGGTTTGCAATCTTTTTCATTTGTGAAAGTTTGGTTGTCTACTTTGCAGGAAATGCATTATATGTATGTTTTTTTTTTTTTCACTTTAAATATAATAGTTGACATCATTTTATAAATATGTATTATATATTTTTATTAGGTAGAAGTCAGTGTCTCACCATTCATTTAACAATTTTGGTTTTTCATTCAAGACATTTTCCGCTTTATCTTTATATATTATATTATAATCAAGATATAAAATATTTATATAATATTGTGACGGTATATTAGAAGGTTAAACCCAGGCTTAGCAATGCTATATACCAGGGGTGGCCAAGCGGTCGATCGCGAAGCTAATTTTGGTCAATCGCGTGCGATATCTTGACTTATGACCGTACAATTTGAATTAATAAATATTGTTAACGTTATTTATGTTATTCACGTTATTTTAATTTCCCAGACAACAAGTCGATTGTGACACATTTTTCAAATAAAAAGTCGATCTTGCGTACACAAAAGTTTGTTTTCCCTGCCATATAATATATGGTATATCCGGTGTTTGCTCGCGTGCAAAAACAGTAAAAGGAAAGAACTCTTGCCAGTTGCGCCTGTGACTTCGTTTGGACTCGTTTTAGTTACTATTCTTTTCTTATAAACGTAATGATTTTATTATTTATATTATTATATACCGTATATTTTCTTACTTTATTATTTAATGTTATGCAGGTGGATTTGTTTTGAAAAGAAAACTAAATTATGCCCGGTATAAATCAATCTAGATTTCAAAAGAAAACAAATAGAAAATTTTACTGGTTCATAATTCCCATAGTTCTAATAATACTTGTTGCAATTATCATCATGATCGGTAAGTTTTAATGTCTGATACCGAACTTTTATATTTGATTCTTGATATAATGAAATATTATGTGTTTTAGCTAAAATTATATTGTTTTGTAGTAATTTCCATGTGAATAATATTATTAGAATAGTTTGTTTTTGTTACATAAAATAATAGGATTATATTCCGAACGATACGCGACAAGAATCTGCATCAGAAATGCATTGCTAAGAATATTAATTCTCTGCCTAAGTCACAGTGATGATAAATTATCACTTTTAGGTGGCCACTCCCATTTAGGTGTCTATTATCTATTTTTTTTTATTTATACTCCTTCAGTGCGATATACTCCTTTGTCGCACGCATGCTCGCTGTCAAGTTTTAAAACAATTAATAAAAACATGGACGAGGTTTTGAGTGATTCATGTTTATTATTTTTAGAATTGATCGTCACAAAACCAGTTTCGTTTAATTTAAAATATGCATCTTATTTGTGTTACTGTAAAAATGTTATTGTAGTGTTAACTGTAAAAATTTAAAAATTTGTTTATTGCTCAAAAAATATTAGCATCCATTTTGGTGATGGTGAAAATTAGAAAAACTTCTGTTAGTATACATATTTTTGGATTTTAATAAATCCTTACGCGGTAGCGAACCTTTTTATGTGAGCGCGCTAGAAAAATCATAAAATGTTATTTATCGCGTTACATTCATATAAACCTAAACTTACCTACCACACGAGGTCAATTGACCGTTTTGTAAATTTCATCACCACATTATTATTATTATATTATTTTTTTGTGTAAAAATGTTATTGCATTATTTTTATGACTTTTATTATTTTTTGCATATAATCCATTTTGTAATATTTAAAACTTTTTTCAAAGTTCGGTTTGGTCATTTGACCGCTTGAACATTTCTAATCTTTTATAATTACATTCTTTCGAAAAACATACACAAAATTATTGTTTTAATTATTTTACATACAATGAAAGTAATTTCTGGATTATAATATTTTATTTAATTAATAATTAAGGCATTACGAACCAAATACTAAATGGGATTTATTAACTATAAAATTATATGTTCTTGTTGGACTTTTGTATGTAAATGGTGTATAAATCTAAAAATATGAATATTTATTTTATTTATGGAACGAGAAATGGAATTCATCATTTTTGAGACAACTATATATTTTAAAGAAATTATGAAATTTACTCGGTTAACAATAAAAAAACTATCCAGCTAATGTTGAATCGATAAACCAATAAATTTTCAATAATTTCTAAAGTTTGGGACGGTCAAAACTGTTACCAAATCAGAATCAAATTTCTCTTTAGATGAATAATTGTTTTCAACGAAAGCATGATGTAAAATTTACTTAATACATTTTTAAAAAACCGAATCAATTTGATGTAATGCTTCCGATATAAATCATGTATATGAAACCGTTCGTTAAATCAAATTTTGTCTTTTTTTTTCATGGAAATCTAAATTTGTAAAGGATATACTTGTGTTTGGAAAGTATTCTTCTATATTCGAAATAATTAAAAATTCAAATTTATTATTGATAGTTTTAATTATTTTAAACATTCCATCTTATTACTACTACCTTTGGTTTCTCATTTAATACATTTAAGCGTGAACGCAAGTCAGTAAAAAATTAGAGTTTAGAAATCGATTCAGTGTACATTATTAATTGGTTATATTTTTCAGTTAATTTCTCATTATTTTGTTTAATTTCATCTTGAGGATTTTTTTTAGAGATTCATTGATTGAAGAAAACTTCATTCAAAATATGTTTTCGTTTATGTATCAACAAAATTACCGTAAGTGCCATAGGTTTGTCATCAAGGATATTTATTTACCACTTTTGGCTATAAGGTAAATTCGCGGACCATCAAAATTGAAAACGTAACAAACAAATACATCGTTTTAATTTCATAATTATTGAATATCAAGAACATGTCCGATTATATTTTTTTTATATTTACCACCGCAATAATATGTATTTACAACACATTTTTAAAATATTTTACTCACATTTTTATTGTTCTTTTGTAAATATCATTTCTAATAAAATTTTAATTTTATACTTTGTGATAAATAGTATACTTAAAGAAGAAAACGTCAGATGAATGCAAAACACCAGATGGAACTTTGGGATTCTGCACAATGGTAGAAGATTGTAAAGATTTTAAGGTTATGTTCAATCTAGATGGAAAAAACAAAAATTTTATTGATTTCATGTTGAAATCTCGTTGCGATAAATCGGATGATGATAATCCAAAGATTTGTTGTGGAATTTATTCTGAGATCAATGGAACTGAAAATAATGTTCAATGGAAAGTAGGCGAAAGTAATTTTATTTGGTATTTTATTATTCTTTTAGAATCAAAAAGTACATTAGATCATCATATGAAATGCTAGCAAATGGAATTAATATATATTTCTCTTATTTGAGCATGATATTTAAATAGTTGAATTTGATATTTATTTTTCAGGATTTTCTGTGGGACCAAATGACAATTGTCAAACGCCGCAAGGTACTCGGGGACAATGCATGTTGATAAATGAATGCGAACCTTTATATAACGTACTACTGAATCGCAACAGACCAAAAGTCCTGACCGATTATTTAATAAGATCTCAATGTGGTCAAGAGCAACGAACGCCAAAAGTTTGCTGTGAAATAACAAGTGCTAATGTTCAGAGGTGCTTTAGTCCCGAAAGAATTGCAGGCACTTGTGTTGATGCGAACAAATGCAGAACGCTTATCAACATTACTTTGGTATCAAACGAAAATTGGAATACCTGCTCGGGTTGTTCCGATTGTGTTTGTTGTCCACCTGCACCCATTACATGTAAATATAATATATTTTTACACACACACACACATTAGATGGAATTATAATTGGAGTGTTTAATTAATTTCATATATTTATTTATTTCTTTATTTTTTTTTATTAATTAATTAATTTTATTGCAGATTGTAAAACACCAAATAATCGTGACGGCAAATGTATTGGAATCGAGCACTGTGGGCCCTTACAAAGAATTATGGATGGCCGAAGACCAATGACAAAAAGCGAAATTGATCTTATAAAAGAATCACAATGCGATAGTGAATATGAAAACAGTATTTGTTGTGAAATTCAAAAACCAGAAAATTTATTGCCAAAAGAGTGCTATGAAGATTTACAAGACAGAATTGTTGGAGGAGCTGAAACAGAATTAGATCAATATCCGTGGATGGTTCAATTAGAGAGTAACGCGAACGAAAGAAGGGCCCCATTTTGTGGTGGTTCTTTAATTACTTCTATGTACGTCTTAACGGCTGCACATTGTAATGATGAAACTGTGTAAGTAACAAATAATATATTTGTATTATTATATATACGCAGACACACACACACACACACACACACACACACATATATATATATATATATATATATATATATATATACATATATCTATATATATATATTAGTAAAAATTAAATAGTAATTAATGATATAATATTTATTTTAAAAAATAATAAAAGTTTAATATTTAATTGATCTATAACTTGAAAACGTTTATATTTATTTTTATTTTAAAGAAAATTTATTTTCTCTATGGACTTACACTTTATTAAAAACAAAAAAAAAACATTTCTTTGACTTTGAATGTAGCTTTAGTTCAATCAAGTCATTAAAACATAGTATTTTTCAAAAACAATGTTAATTATACCAATTGGAAGAATAAGCTTGAACCGTTTAGAAACTCAAAAACATCACTCGATTGTGTTATCTGTTATCCGTATTTTGAGATTTAATTCAATGTATACCCTTTAATATCTCGATTTGAATATAAATTGACTTACGTCACATTCAAAATAAACGACTTGTATAAAAATTGTGCGGTTAGATTTTATTAAAATTCTTACAGTATTATAAACATTAAACAAATATTTTGCACATTTTTTTTTGTAATAATTTCAGGGACACTGTTAAGATAGGAGAGCATAATATGAGAACATTAATTGATTGTCAAATGAATTATGATACTGAAATTTGCAACGAACCATATATAAGAGTATCGATTGTATCGTTTCATAATCATCCATTATATCGTTCAAATCCCGATATCAACGACATTGCTTTGGTTCGCTTGGAAAAAGAAGTTCCGTTTATAGGTAAATGCTATAACAGTGTTGCAATTATTTAAGTTCAATAATTAATATAGAAGAAGTATGACTTACAGTCCAAATAAAACCAATATGTTTACCAAATTTCGATATTACGACGAATAAGCAACAAGGTAGAAAAGTTTATTTTATAGCAGCAGGCTGGGGTTTAACAGAAAACCGAGTAAACAGTGCCGTTAAAAGACATGTAAATTTGCCATATTTGAGCATAAATAATTGTAAATTTAAGTAAGTATACATAAGAATATAAATGCGATTTCATTATAAGACACTTTTCAAACACATATTTATTTTAATAGGAATGTGAACGCAAGCGAACTGAAAAACGACGACGCTATATGCGCTGGCGGTGAAAAAGGAAGAGATTCTTGTAATGGGGATTCCGGTGGTCCACTGATGTACACAACAGCCGATGGTATTTATTTGGTTGGAATTGTGTCCAGCGGAACTACAGAATGTGGCCTAGAAAACATCGGGGGAATTTACACTAATGTATTCAAACATAAAAAATGGATTTTGAGCATGTTAAGACCATAATTTTTATTGTTTTGTGAAATACAAATGTTCACTATATAATGTCAGTGTTTGTAACAATAAAAATGTACTATTTATTTATATTCATCAACGAAAAGGTTCTATTACTATTATAGTATTTCAATTATTTTATCAATATTTTTTTTTAAACTATCTTACGAAAACTTATAAAAAATGGTAAACCAGTGCATGAATTCGACAAGTGGTATATCTTCACATATAAAACAATATAGGATAATGTATGTAACATTAAGTGGTACAATTAAAGTATAGAATTCATAGAAGAAAAATAATTACAATACTCATAAGGAAAAAGTTTTTTTCTTTTTTTTTTTTTAACAATTAAGCAAATGACAGTAACAGGTGACAGTAACAGCGTAACAATTAAGCAAATGACAGTAACAGGTGACACTCAACTAAATTAGAGTTAGTGTCGTGGACATGCAGCGCCGGTATGCTGAGACGAACACCTTATATACATTAAGTAAGTGAGAGAGCAAAGCCACAAGACATTTCTGCCAACGCTGTAAACGTAGATTTTTCGAGGTCCATGTTGGCAGCAGACGATTGATAACTAGGATGTGAGTTTTTTTTTTTTTTTTTTTTTTTTAGCCGGTAAGAATCTTGGCACTCTCACCAGGCCGGCCGGGTGGGGTAGGTCTAATGCAAGATTTTTAAACACCCAGAGTAATTGTAAAATCTCTGGCGTGAATCTCACACTATAAGTGCCCGTCTGCTGCGGGCACTTTTGTTTGGTCGGCAAATTTCCTACTTAGAAAAAAAAAAGGTTAGGTTAGGTTTAGGCTCTTACCGTATGCAGGCGAAGGTAGCGGGCTTGTTGAGGTCGTGAGTGCACGCCAACAGCACTCCGGTACGCGGAGCCTGCTGCTCCGAGTACCGCACAATGCAAGGTTGCAAAGCCTGCTGACAGAGGGCAGACTAAAAATCGGCCTAATATCCTGCAGGCTGCAGGAACGTAATAGGATACCCCGCTGATACCGTTGCTTGGGCTTCGGACACACCGCCATGCGGTGTTCGAGCCCCGACCGCAGCGCCTGCTGCCTCAACTGCGGCACACGAGGCCACGTTGCGCGTGACTATAAAAGTCACGCGCATTGTCCGACTTGTGCTGACGGGGGGTTACCGTCGCAGCACAGGGGAGGCAGCCGAGTGTGCCCCTCATACCAAAAGGAGCAAAGAAGGATCCTCCGGTAATGCCGTTGAGGATCCTTCAAATTAACCTCAACAACAGCAGGGTCGCTCAGGATCTCATGTTCCTGACAGCCGCCGAGCTGAACGCGGACGCGGTGATAATTTCTGAACAGCATAGAAACATCGCGTCCAACTGGTACTCGGACAGGTCGTCGCGGGCTGCCATCTTCGTGGCTTCGCGGCGACACCGAGTTACCGGTGCGTCGGCCGGCACATCGGACGGCTGCGTGTGGGTTGAGCTGGGCGGAATCAGGCTTTACAGCTGTTACTTCTCGCCCAACTCCCCACTCGAGGAATTTGAGACGGCGCTGGGCGACCTGGTGTTGTTTGTGGACACGAGCCGCCCTGTCATTCTGGCGGGTGACTTCAACGCCAAGGCGGTCGAGTGGGGTTCGGCTCTGACCGACCGCAGAGGGACGATGCTGTCCGACGCCGTCGCTCACCTCCGGCTGCGGGTCGCCAACAGAGGCTCGAGCTTGACCTGCCGCAGGGGTGCGGGCGGATCGGTCGTCGACGTCACGTTCGCCGATGAGACGACGATCGGCAAGATCAGAGACTGGAGGGTCATGGAGATTTTCTCGCACAGTGACCACCAATACATCGGCTTCGACGTAGCGAGTGGCATCAAAAAGCCGGCCACCTCGGTGGCCGGGTGGTCCACTCGCAAACTAGACGTCGAAGCTTTTTGCGTAACTCTCGAAGCGGATCTGGTAGGTTCCAGAAGCGAAAGAGTAAACGGTACGAATGAGCTTGTGCACGCAGAGAACGTCATCTCCTCCACCAGTGCGATAATCCGCAGGGCGTGCGACGCATCCATGCCCAGAAGAGCGGCTGGTTGTGGTCGCCGTCAGGTGTACTGGTGGAGTGAAGAGATAGCCGCGTTTCGGAGCGCGTGTCTGCGAAATAGAAGGTTTGCACAAGCACGAATGCACGATGAAAGCGCGAATGAGGCCTACCGGGACGCTCGAAGAGCCCTTCGCAAGGCCATCAAGGCCTCGAAGGAGAGATGCTGGCGCGAGCTGTGCGAGACGATCGACATCGACCCATGGGGACTCCCCTACAAACTGGTCCGTAACAAGATCAGGGGGCGAGTCCTCGACCAGTTTCTGGCCGATCCGTCGAATCTGCGGACGGTCGTCGACGGTCTGTTCCCCGCGCCTCTCGGGGGGGGCGCTCGCCATGGAGGCGATTCGCGAGCCGGAGAGGCGGGGGCGTTCGGCGGTGTCGACACCGACTGCACGGAAGACGAGCCTGAGCCCTTCTCAAGGGCCGAATTGGCGTTGGCAGCCACCCGCCTGGGAGGGGATAAGACTCCCGGTCCAGACGGAGTACCGAACGCGGTGCTGCGCGTCGTAGCCGAGAAATACCCGGAGCTGCTCTTGGATACGTTCAATCCGTGCCTGAAACAGGGAGTGTTTGGGCGGTCGTGGAAGAGACAGAGGCTGGTTCTCATGCCGAAAGGCGGAGGATCGGTCTCCGGTCCGCCCACGTACAGACCGCTCTGCATGATCAGCGGGGTGGGCAAGCTACTGGAGCGTCTGATATTAAACAGGCTCCAGTCTTGCATCGAGCACCCGCTGACCGGATTGGCCGATAGCCAGTATGGCTTCCGCCGCGGCAGATCCACGATCGACGCGATCTCCCGGGTCGTCTCAATAATACGGACGGCTTGGGAGGGATCTGTCAAAGCGAGCCACAGTGTCGCGATGGTGGCGCTTGACGTTCGGAACGCCTTCAACTCGGCGCGATGGGATTTAATTCTCAAAGCGCTGAGCGGAGGAGTCCGGGCGCCCAGCTCCATCGTCAAGTTACTGGCGAGTTACCTGAGCGATCGACATCTTGAGTATGTCGATCAGCTCGGAGTGACTCACACCAGAGCAGTGGAGGCGGGTGTTCCACAGGGTTCGGTCCTCGGGCCAGCTCTGTGGAACATCATGTATGACGGCCTCCTCAGGGTGGATCTCCCCGCGGGGGCAGAAATAGTTGCCTTTGCGGACGACGTCGCCGTTATCGCCACGGGAAAGAGCACTTCCGAGCTGCAGTACGTCACTCAAATGACGCTGCACCGGATCTGCTCCTGGATGCGGGAGTCTGGGCTCACACTGGCCCCTCAAAAAACTGAGGCCGTACTCTTCTCGAGGAGAAGGAAGATGGAGCCTCCGGCGCTGACGGTGGAGGGACACAGGGTGACTTTCGTACCCTCGCTTCGGTATCTGGGCGTCCACCTAGACCGTAAGCTTACCTTCGCCGAACACGTCCGGAAGGCATCCGCAAAGGCGGCCGTAGTGACAGAGCAGTTGGCGGGGCTGATGCCAAACATCGGGGGGCCGAGGTATAGGCGGAGGGTGCTGCTGAATTCGGTGGTGCACTCCACTATGCTCTACGGCGCTCCGGTGTGGGCGGCGGCTCTGTCGGTGCAGAGGACCAGGCGCATAATGGCACAAGTTCAGCGGAGGAGCGCCCTTCGGGTCGCGACTGCGTACAGAACTGTGTCCGAAGATGCCGTCCTCGTCATTGCGGCAATCTCGCCTATCGACCTTCTCGCCGAGGAGAGGCGGGCCGTTTACGGCGGAACCACCAGGACTGAGGCGAGAGCCATCAGATATGAAGACTGGCAAAAGCGATGGGACGACTCGCAGAAGGGTAGGTGGACGCACAGACTCATCGGCGATCTGAGGACGTGGTGTGGCAGATCGCACGGCGAGCTGAGCTACCATCTCACCCAACTCCTGTCCGGCCACGGGTCCTTCTCTTCGTACCTTCACAGGATCGGAAAGGAGAACTCGACGGCCTGTCACCATTGCGATTCCAGTCTGGACGACGCCGAGCATACCGCATTCCATTGCCCGGCGTGGATCGAGGAACGCTGCAAGCTTTCACGAGCTCTGCGACGGGACTCGGTTACGCCGGAGGTGATGGTGAGCAGTATGCTCGAGAACATCGAGAACTGGTCGTCCTGGCTCGACTTCGCCTCCGCCGTCATGAAAATGAAGGAGGAGGCGGAGAGGGTAAGAAGACCCATAGGATAACGTCTCGGCCCGGGTTCTGGACAGCAATGTCCGGATGACCGGGCCAGACAGAGAGAGTGAAGGCAATTAGATGCCCACAAACGCGAAGTCTAGGCAGGCAGATGCCTACACCAGCGAAAGGCTGAAAAAACACGCCTAAATCACACCGACCTATTACAAAGCAATGCCTGGCGGCGGTTCTGGATAGGTCGGGGAAAACAGGAGGTTTTAGTGGGTCCCACCCAGAGTAATTTGTAAAATCTCTGGCGTGAATCTCACACTATAAGTGTCCGTCTGCTGCGGGCACTTTTGTTTGGTCGGCAAACTTCCTCCTTAGAAAAAAAAAAAAAAAAAAAAAAAAAAAAAAAAAAAAAAAAAAAAGGTTAGGTTAGGTTAGGTTAGGTTAGGTTAGACGACCGACATCGACCCATGGGGACTCCCCTACAAACTGGTCCGTAACAAGATCAGGGGGCGAGTCCTCGACCAGTTTCTGGCCGATCCGTCGAATCTGCGGACGGTCGTCGACGGCCTGTTCCCCGCGCCTCTCGGGGTCGCTCGCCATGGAGGCGATTCGCGGGCCGGAGAGACGGGGGCGTTCGGCGGTGTCGACACCGACTGCACGGAAGAGGAGCCCGAGCCTTTCACAAGGGCCGAATTGGCGTTGGCAGCGGCCCGCCTGGGAGGAGATAAGGCTCCCGGTCCTGACGGAGTACCGAACGCGGTGCTGCGCGTCGTAGCCGAGAAATACCCGGAGCTGCTCTTGGATACGTTCAATCCGTGCCTGAAACAGGGAGTGTTTGGGCGGTCGTGGAAGAGACAGAGGCTGGTTCTCATGCCGAAAGGCGGAGGATCGGTCTCCGGTCCGCCCACGTACAGACCGCTCTGCATGATCAGCGGGGTGGGCAAGCTACTGGAGCGTTTGATATTAAACAGGCTCCAGTCTTGCATCGAGCACCCGCTGACCGGACTGGCCGATAGCCAGTATGGCTTCCGCCGCGGCAGATCCACGATCGACGCCATCTCCCGGGTCGTCTCAAAAATACGGACGGCTTGGGAGGGATCTGTCAAAGCGAGCCACAGTGTCGTGATGGTGGCGCTTGACGTCCGGAACGCCTTCAACTCGGCGCGATGGGATCTAATTCTCAAAGCGCTGAGCGGAGGAGTCCGGGCGCCCAGCTCCATCGTCAAGTTACTGGCGAGTTACCTGAGCGATCGACATCTTGAGTATGTCGATCAGCTCGGAGTGACTCACACCAGAGCAGTGGAGGCGGGTGTCCCGCAGGGTTCGGTCCTCGGGCCAGCTCTGAGGAACATCATGTATGACGGCCTCCTCAGGGTGGATCTCCCCGCGGGGGCAGAAATAGTTGCCTTCGCGGACGACGTCGCCGTTATCGCCACGGGAAAGAGCACCTCCGAGCTGCAGTTCGTCACTCAAATGACGCTGCACCGGATCTGCTCCTGGATGCGGGAGTCGGGACTCAGACTGGCCCCTCACAAGACCGAGGCCGTTCTCTTCTCGAGGAGAAGGAAGATGGAGCCTCCGGCGCTGACGGTGGAGGGACACGGGGTGACTTTTGCACCCTCGCTTCGGTATCTAGGCGTCCACCTAGACCGTAAGCTTACCTTCGCCGAACACGTCCGGAAGGCATCCGCAAAGGCGGCCGTAGTGACAGAGCAGTTGGCGGGGCTGATGCCAAACATCGGGGGGCCGAGGTATAGGCGGAGGGTGCTGCTGAATTCGGTGGTGCACTCCACTATGCTCTACGGCGCTCCGGTGTGGGCGGCGGCTCTGTCGGTGCAGAGGACCAGGCGCATAATGGCACAAGTTCAGCGCAGAAGCGCCCTTCGGGTCGCGACTGCGTACAGAACTGTGTCCGAAGATGCCGTCCTCGTCATTGCGGCAATCTCGCCTATCGACCTTCTTGCCGAGGAGAGGCGGGCCGTTTACGGCGGAACCACCAGGACTGAGGCGAGAGCCATCAGATATGAAGACTGGCAAAAGCGATGGGACGACTCGCAGAAGGGTAGGTGGACGCACAGACTCATCGGCGATCTGAGGACGTGGTGTGGCAGATCGCACGGCGAGCTGAGCTACCATCTCACCCAACTCCTGTCCGGCCACGGGTCCTTCTCTTCGTACCTTCACAGGATCGGAAAGGAGAACTCGACGGCCTGTCACCATTGCGATTCTAGTCTGGACGACGCCGAGCATACCGCATTCCATTGCCCGGCGTGGATCGAGGAACGCTGCAAGCTTTCACGAGCTCTGCGACGGGACTCGGTTACGCCGGAGGTGATGGTGAGCAGTATGCTTGAGAACATCGAGAACTGGTCGTCCTGGCTCGACTTCGCCTCCTCCGTCATGAAAATGAAGGAGGAGGCGGAGAGGGTAAGAAGACCCATAGGATAACGTCTCGGCCCGGGTTCTGGACAGCAATGTCCGGATGACCGGGCCAGACAGAGAGAGTGAAGGCAACTAGATGCCCACAAACGCGAAGTCTAGGCAGGCAGATGCCTACACCAGCGAAAGGCTGAAAAAACACGCCTAAATCACACCGACCTATTACAAAGCAATGCCTGGCGGCGGTTCTGGATAGGTCGGGGAAAACAGGAGGTTTTAGTGGGTCCCACCCAGAGTAATTTGTAAAATCTCTGGCGTGAATCTCACACTATAAGTGTCCGTCTGCTGCGGGCACTTTTGTTTGGTCGGCAAATTTCCTCCTTAGAAAAAAAAAAAAAAAAAAAAAAAAAAAAAAAAAAAAAAAAAAAAAGGTTAGGTTAGGTTAGGTTAGGTTAGGTTAGGTTAGGTTAGGTTAGGTTAGGTTAGGTTAGGTTAGGTTAGGTTAGGTTAGGTTAGGTTAGGTTCTCCACCAGTGCGATAATCCGCAGGGCGTGCGACGCATCCATGCCCAGAAGAGCGGCTGGTTGTGGTCGCCGTCAGGTGTACTGGTGGAGCGAAGAGATAGCCGCGCTTCGGAGCGCGTGTCTGCGAAACAGAAGGTTTGCACAAGCACGAATGCACGACGAAAGAGCGAATGAGGCCTACCGGGACGCTCGAAGAGCCCTTCGCAAGGCCATCAAGGCCTCGAAGGAGAGATGTTGGCGCGAGCTGTGCGAGACGATCGACATCGACCCATGGGGACTCCCCTACAAACTGGTCCGTAACAAGATCAGGGGGCGAGTCCTCGACCAGTTTCTGGCCGATCCGTCGAATCTGCGGACGGTCGTCGACGGCCTGTTCCCCGCGCCTCTCGGGGTCGCTCGCCATGGAGGCGATTCGCGGGCCGGAGAGACGGGGGCGTTCGGCGGTGTCGACACCGACTGCACGGAAGAGGAGCCCGAGCCTTTCACAAGGGCCGAATTGGCGTTGGCAGCGGCCCGCCTGGGAGGAGATAAGGCTCCCGGTCCTGACGGAGTACCGAACGCGGTGCTGCGCGTCGTAGCCGAGAAATACCCGGAGCTGCTCTTGGATACGTTCAATCCGTGCCTGAAACAGGGAGTGTTTGGGCGGTCGTGGAAGAGACAGAGGCTGGCTCTCATGCCGAAAGGCGGAGGATCGGTCTCCGGTCCGCCCACGTACAGACCGCTCTGCATGATCAGCGGGGTGGGCAAGCTACTGGAGCGTTTGATATTAAACAGGCTCCAGTCTTTCATCGAGCACCCGCTGACCGGATTGGCCGATAGCCAGTATGGCTTCCGCCGCGGCAGATCCACGATCGACGCCATCTCCCGGGTTGTCTCAAAAATACGGACGGCTTGGGAGGGATCTGTCAAAGCGAGCCACAGTGTCGTGATGGTGGCGCTTGACGTCCGGAACGCCTTCAACTCGGCGCGATGGGATCTAATTCTCAAAGCGCTGAGCGGAGGAGTCCGGGCGCCCAGCTCCATCGTCAAGTCACTGGCGAGTTACCTGAGCGATCGACATCTTGAGTATGTCGATCAGCTCGGAGTGACTCACACCAGAGCAGTGGAGGCGGGTGTTCCGCAGGGTTCGGTCCTCGGGCCAGCTCTGTGGAACATCATGTATGACGGCCTCCTCAGGGTGGATCTCCCCGCGGGGGCAGAAATAGTTGCCTTCGCGGACGACGTCGCCGTTATCGCCACGGGAAAGAGCACCTCCGAGCTGCAGTTCGTCACTCAAATGACGCTGCACCGGATCTGCTCCTGGATGCGGGAGTCGGGACTCAGACTGGCCCCTCACAAGACCGAGGCCGTTCTCTTCTCGAGGAGAAGGAAGATGGAGTCTCCGGCGCTGACGGTGGAGGGACACGGGGTGACTTTTGCACCCTCGCTTCGGTATCTAGGCGTCCACCTAGACCGTAAGCTTACCTTCGCCGAACACGTCCGGAAGGCATCCGCAAAGGCGGCCGTAGTGACAGAGCAGTTGGCGGGGCTGATGCCAAACATCGGGGGGCCGAGGTATAGGCGGAGGGTGCTGCTGAATTCGGTGGTGCACTCCACTATGCTCTACGGCGCTCCGGTGTGGGCGGCGGCTCTGTCGGTGCAGAGGACCAGGCGCATAATGGCACAAGTTCAGCGCAGAAGCGCCCTTCGGGTCGCGACTGCGTACAGAACTGTGTCCGAAGATGCCGTCCTCGTCATTGCGGCAATCTCGCCTATCGACCTTCTAGCCGAGGAGAGGCGGGCCGTTTACGGCGGAGCCACCAGATCTGACGCGAGAGCCATCAGATATGAAGACTGGCAAAAGCGATGGGACGACTCGCAGAAGGGTAGGTGGACGCACAGACTCATCGGCGATCTGAGGACGTGGTGTGGCAGATCGCACGGCGAGCTGAGCTACCATCTCACCCAACTCCTGTCCGGCCACGGGTCCTTCTCTTCGTACCTTCACAGGATCGGAAAGGAGAACTCGACGGCCTGTCACCATTGCGATTCCAGTCTGGACGACGCCGAGCATACCGCATTCCATTGCCCGGCGTGGATCGAGGAACGCTGCAAGCTCTCACGAGCTCTGCGACGGCCCTCGGTTACGCCGGAGGTGATGGTGAGCAGTATGCTCGAGAGCACGGAGAACTGGTCGTCCTGGCTCGACTTCGCCTCCGCCGTCATGAAAATGAAGGAGGAGGCGGAGAGGCTAAGAAGGCCAAGAGAATAACGTCTCGGCCCGGGTTCTGGACAGCAATGTCCGGATGACCGGGCCAGACAGAGAGAGTGAAGGCAACTAGATGCCCACAAACGCGAAGTATAGGCAGGCAGATGCCTACACCAGCGAAAGGCTGAAAAAACACGCCTAAACCACACCGACCTATTACAAAGCAATGCCTGGCGGCGGTTCTGGATAGGTCGGGAAAAACAGGAGGTTTTAGTGAGTCCCACCCAGAGTAATTTGTAAAATCTCTGGCGTGAATCTCACACTATAAGTGTCCGTCTGCTGCGGGCACTTTTGTTTGGTCGGCAAATTTCCTCCTTAGAAAAAAAAAAAAAAAAAAAAAAAAAAAAAAAAAAAAAAAAAAAAAAAAAAAAAAAAAAAAAAAAAAAAAAAAAAAAAAAAAAAAAAAAAAAAAAGGTTAGGTTAGGTTAGGTTAGGTTAGGTTAGGTTAGGTTAGGTTAGGTTAGGTTAGGTTAGGTTAGGTTAGGTTAGGTTAGGTTAGGTTAGGTTAGGTTAGGTTAGGTTCTCTCGGGGGAGCCTGTCCCCTAGAGAGCGCGTCCCCAGGTGGCGGATAGGGGAATGCTCGTCAGTGACTATGTTGCTGGAGGGTAGGAGTGAAATAAAATAGCTCCCGCGGACCAACAGGCTGGAGGGGAAGACAACGGGGTGGTCTTCTCCTCCAACAACACGGAAGAATGCTCACATCCGCAGTCGTCGTCGCTCGCAAATGTTGCACCTGCATCGGTGGTTCTCGATGGCGACCGTCGGCCTCCATGTTTGCCGGTTGAAGTCGTACCAACCGGAAACTTGTAGAGGCCGATGTTGACGCCCGTGACCATCGATCGGGAGTTCTTTTATAACTGCTGTCTGCTTCATTTGTGGGTGACCGATTGTTGATGATCCTGAGCAAGAGTGGTGCCTCCGTGCACTGCTCTCTCCCAACATAGAAGAACACTCACATCCGCAGTCGCCGTTGTTCGCGAATGTTGCACCTGCATCGGTGGATCTAGTCGGCGCCCGTCTGCCTCCATGTTCCCCGGTTGAAGGCGTTCAGACTGGAAACTTGCAGAGGCCGATGCGTGCGCGCCCGTGACCATCGATCGGGAGTTCTCTATAACTGCTGTCTGCTTCATTCGCGGGCGACCGATAGCTGATGATCCTGAGTGGATGAGTGGTGCCTCCGGGCGCCCAAATCAAGAGCACACCCCCAGCGTCTCGGCTCGGACTCCGGACAGCAATGCTCCGGTGACCGAGCCGGACGACCGAGATGGCAGCAAATGCCCTCTAACTCCGAGTATAGGCAGGCAGATGCCTAGACTTGCGATAGGCCGTGGCAACACGCCTAACACACCGACCTAGTACAAAGCAATGCCTGACGGTGGTTCTGGCTAGGTCGGGGAACACAGGAGGTTTTAGTGGGTCCCACCCAGAGTAATTGTAAAATCTCTGGCGTGAATCCCACACTATAAGCGTCTGTCTGCTCGGGCGCTTTTGTTTGGTCGGCAAATTTCCTCCTTAGGAAAAAAAAAAAAAAAAAAAAAAAAAAAAAAAAAAAAGGTTAGGTTAGGTTAGGTTAGTTGCGTTTGTGCTGTCGAGCGGAGCGCACGGTTCGCGTCGCCTCGCTCCAAAGTATATAGAGTTTGCTTGCACACGCGGAGCGATCGCGCCCCCATCCAAGTGGAGCGCATTTCTGAGGTCTGCGCCCGCGTTCTGACGTGAAGCGCCTGTTAGGCGCCTGCGCCCCATCAGAATTTGCTTTGTGTGTGGCCGGACTGGTGTCTGGGCGCCTGCTGTGGTTGCTGCGCCCCCTCAGGTGTTGCTAGGAGGTTTGTTCAGGGTGAAGCGCCCCTGCTAGGGCTTCGCCCCCCTGATAATTTTTCATTCCCACTTTTCCATTTCCCACTTTTCCATTTTCCACTTTTCCATTTTCCACTTTTCCATTTTCCACTTTTCCATTTTCCCATTTTCCATTTTCCACTTTTCCGAATTTTCCCATTTTCCATTTTCCACTTTTCCGAATTTTCCCATTTTCCATTTTCCACTTTTCCGAATTTTCCCATTTTCCATTTTCCACTTTTCCGAATTTTCCCATTTTCCATTTTCCACTTTTCCGAATTTTCCCATTTTCCATTTTCCACTTTTCCGAATTTTCCCATTTTCCATTTTCCATTTTCCGAATTTTCCCATATTTTCCATTTTCTTCAATTTAAAATTTTTTCAATTTTTATTTTTTTCTTTTTTTTCAATTTCTTTAATTGTTTTTATTATTTTTTTTATTTATTTATTTATTTTTTTTTTCAATTTCTTCAATTGTTTTTATTTTTTTATTTTTTTTTTTATTCTATTTAAATAATGTCCTCTCCGACCCCTCTGTCGACCGTCTCCGACCCCTCTGTCTCTTTATGTCGTCGACCCTCATCTTCTCTGGGCGATGCCCTTGAGAAGATTAGGGTTCTAGCGAGCGGACTGGCCACCTTTTGTAATTCAAAGAAGGGAAAAAATGTGCACACCCGTATAAAAGATGACATACGGGAAATTACCCTTTTACTGGCCCAACTCGAAGCCATCGGAGGCGGTCCGATGGACCCGACCATGTCATCTAGGAGTTCTCCTCCCCGTTCTCTAATTAAAAATCTTGATATACCCGTCTCGTCGCCGCTGGGTGCGGCCAATAATCCGATCGTGGCTGCGGAGCCGGACCGTTTCCAGACGGTGACGAAGAAGAGGAGGAGACGTGATCCCAGGAAGGGCTCCGAGCAATCGGCCCAGAAACTTCCTGCGCCACTCCCCACCCCCCGCCACCCTCATCCTCCTCATCGTTCAAATCGACCGTCACTTCCTCCGGCTCCGCACACCCAAAAAATGAGCTTGCCTACAATAAAGTCCAGGACCCGCAAGCGCCCATCGGGTAGCGTGGTTCTTGAACCAATGGCAGAGGGGGACGAGCCGCTCTCCTACGCGGAGGTGTTGCGGCAAATGCACACCCTGGAGAAGGAGACGCCACTGCCTCCACTCACGGTGAGGCGGAACGCCAAAGGGGAATTGGTGTTCCGCCCTACAAAGTCCGGGGCCCTAGCCATCATCCAGGAGAGAGTCAGGATGGTGGCCGGGGATAAAGCGCACATAAGGGTCACCGCACCCAAGAGAGAGGTCCTGGTTAAAGACCTAGACGAGGGCCTCTCAGAGGATGACGTTAGGGCGGCGCTCCTACCGTATGCGGGTGAAGGTGGCGGGCTTGAGGTCGTGAGCACACGCCAACAGCGCTCCGGTACGCGGAGCTTGCTGCTCCGAATACCGCACACTGCAAGGTTGCAAAGCCTGCTGAAAGAGGGCAGGCTAAAAATAGGCCTGATGTCCTGCAGGCTGCGGGAACTAAAAAGAACACCCCGCTGCTACCGTTGCCTGGGCTTCGGGCATACATCCATCCGATGTTCCGGCCCCGACCGCAGCGCCTGCTGCCTCAACTGCGGTACACGAGGCCACGTTGCGCGTGACTGTAAAAGTCACGCGCATTGTCCGACTTGTGCTGACGAGGGGTTACCGTCGCAGCACAGGGGAGGCAGCCGAGTGTGCCCCTCATACCAAAAGGAGCAAAGAAGGATCCTCCAGAAATGTCGCTGAGGATCCTTCAAATTAATCTCAACAACAGCAGGATCGCTCAGGATCTCATGTTCCTGACAGCCGCCGAGCTGAACGCGGACGCGGTGATAATTTCTGAACAGTACAGAAACACCGCGTCCAACTGGTACTCGGACAGGTCGTCGCGGGCTGCCATCTTCGTGGCTTCGCGGCGGCATCGAGTTACCGGAGCGTCGGCCGGCACATCGGACGGCTGCGTGTGGGTCGAGCTGGGCGGAATCAGGCTTTACAGCTGTTACTTCTCGCCCAACTCCCCACTCGAGGAATTTGAGACGGCGCTGAGCGACCTGGTGCTGTTTGTAGAGACGAGCCGCCCTGTCATTTTGGCGGGTGACTTCAACGCCAAGGCGGTCGAGTGGGGTTCGGCTCTGACCGATCGCAGAGGGACGATGCTGTCCGACGCCGTCGCTCATCTCCGGCTGCGGGTCGCCAACAGAGGCTCGAGCTTGACCTGCCGCAGGGGTGCGGGCGGATCGGTCGTCGACGTCACGTTCGCCGATGAGACGACGATCGGCAAGATCAGAGACTGGAGGGTCATGGAGATTTTCTCGCACAGTGACCACCAATACATCGGCTTCGACGTAACGAGTGGCATCAAAAAGCCGGCCACCTCGGTGGCCGGGTGGTCCACTCGCAAACTAGACGTCGAAGCTTTTTGCGTAACTCTCGAAGCGGATCTGGTGGGTTTCAGAAGCGAAAGAGTAAACGGTACGAATGAGCTTGTGCACGCAGAGAACGTCATCTCCTCCACCAGTGCGATAATCCGCAGGGCGTGCGACGCATCCATGCCCAGAAGAGCGGCTGGTTGTGGTCGCCGTCAGGTGTACTGGTGGAGCGAAGAGATAGCCGCGCTTCGGAGCGCGTGTCTGCGAAATAGAAGGTTTGCACAGGCACGAATGCATGATGAAAGCGCGAATGAGGCCTACCGGGACGCTCGACGAGCCCTTCGAAAGGCCATCAAGGCCTCGAAGGAGAGATGCTGGCGCGAGCTGTGCGAGACGATCGACATTGACCCATGGGGACTCCCCTACAAACTGGTCCGTAACAAGATCAGGGGGCGAGTCCTCGACCAGTTTCTGGCCGATCCGTCGAATCTGCGGACGGTCGTCGACGGCCTGTTCCCCGCGCCTCTCGGGGTCGCTCGCCATGGAGGCGATTCGCGAGCCGGAGAGGCGGGGGCGTTCGGCGGTGTCGACACCGACTGCACGGAAGACGAGCCTGAGCCCTTCTCTAGGGCCGAATTGGCGTTGGCAGCCACCCGACTGGGAGGGGATAAGACTCCCGGTCCAGACGGGGTACCGAACGCGGTGCTGCGCGTCGTAGCCGAGAAATACCCGGAGCTGCTCCTGGATACGTTCAATCCGTGCCTGAAACAGGGAGTGTTTGGGCGGTCGTGGAAGAGACAGAGGCTGGTTCTCATGCCGAAAGGCGGAGGATCGGTCTCCGGTCCGCCCACGTACAGACCGCTCTGCATGATCAGCGGGGTGGGCAAGTTACTGGAGCGTTTGATATTAAACAGGCTCCAGTCTTGCATCGAGCACCCGCTGACCGGATTGGCCGATAGCCAGTATGGCTTCCGCCGCGGCAGATCCACGATCGACGCCATCTCCCGGGTCGTCTCAAAAATACGGACGGCTTGGGAGGGATCTGTCAAAGCGAGCCACAGTGTCGCGATGGTGGCGCTTGACGTTCGGAACGCCTTCAACTCGGCGCGATGGGATTTAATTCTCAAAGCGCTGAGCGGAGGAGTCCGGGCGCCCAGCTCCATCGTCAAGTTACTGGCGAGTTACCTGAGCGATCGACATCTTGAGTATGTCGATCAGCTCGGAGTGACTCACACCAGAGCAGTGGAGGCGGGTGTTCCACAGGGTTCGGTCCTCGGGCCAGCTCTGTGGAACATCATGTATGACGGCCTCCTCAGGGTGGATCTCCCCGCGGGGGCAGAAATAGTTGCCTTTGCGGACGACGTCGCCGTTATCGCCACGGGAAAGAGCACTTCCGAGCTGCAGTACGTCACTCAAATGACGCTGCACCGGATCTGCTCCTGGATGCGGGAGTCTGGGCTCACACTGGCCCCTCAAAAAACTGAGGCCGTACTCTTCTCGAGGAGAAGGAAGATGGAGCCTCCGGCGCTGACGGTGGAGGGACACAGGGTGACTTTCGCACCCTCGCTTCGGTATCTGGGCGTCCACCTAGACCGTAAGCTTACCTTCGCCGAACACGTCCGGAAGGCATCCGCAAAGGCGGCCGTAGTGACAGAGCAGTTGGCGGGGCTGATGCCAAACATCGGGGGGCCGAGGTATAGGCGGAGGGTGCTGCTGAATTCGGTGGTGCACTCCACTATGCTCTACGGCGCTCCGGTGTGGGCGGCGGCTCTGTCGGTGCAGAGGACCAGGCGCATAATGGCACAAGTTCAGCGGAGGAGCGCCCTTCGGGTCGCGACTGCGTACAGAACTGTGTCCGAAGATGCCGTCCTCGTCATTGCGGCAATCTCGCCTATCGACCTTCTCGCCGAGGAGAGGCGGGCCGTTTACGGCGGAACCACCAGATCTGAGGCGAGAGCCATCAGATATGAAGACTGGCAAAAGCGATGGGACGACTCGCAGAAGGGCAGGTGGACGCACAGACTCATCGGCGATCTGAGGACGTGGTGTGGCAGATCGCACGGCGAGCTGAGCTACCATCTCACCCAACTCCTGTCCGGCCACGGGTCCTTCTCTTCGTACCTTCACAGGATCGGAAAGGAGAACTCGACGGCCTGTCACCATTGCGATTCCAGTCTGGACGACGCCGAGCATACCGCATTCCATTGCCCGGCGTGGATCGAGGAACGCTGCAAGCTTTCACGAGCTCTGCGACGGGACTCGGTTACGCCGGAGGTGATGGTGAGCAGTATGCTCGAGAACATCGAGAACTGGTCGTCCTGGCTCGACTTTGCCTCCGCCGTCATGAAAATGAAGGAGGAGGCGGAGAGGGTAAGAAGACCCATAGGATAACGTCTCGGCCCGGGTTCCGGACAGCAATGTCCGGATGACCGGGCCAGACAGAGAGAGTGAAGGCAATTAGATGCCCACAAACGCGAAGTCTAGGCAGGCAGATGCCTACACCAGCGAAAGGCTGAAAAAACACGCCTAAATCACACCGACCTATTACAAAGCAATGCCTGGCGGCGGTTCTGGATAGGTCGGGGAAAACAGGAGGTTTTAGTGAGTCCCACCCAGAGTAATTTGTAAAATCTCTGGCGTGAATCTCACACTATAAGTGTCCGTCTGCTGCGGGCACTTTTGTTTGGTCGGCAAATTTCCTCCTTAGAAAAAAAAAAAAAAAAAAAAAAAAAAAAAAAAAAAAAAAAAAAAAAAAAAAAAAAAAAAGGTTAGGTTAGGTTAGGTTTGGTTCTGGCTAGGTCGGGGAAGACAGGAGGTTTTAGTGGGTCCCACCCAGAGTAATTGTAAAATCTCTGGCGTGAATCCCACACTATAAGCGTCTGTCTGCTCGGGCGCTTTTGTTTGGTCGGCAAATTTCCTCCTTATGAAAAAAAAAAAAAAAAAAAAAAAAAAAAAAAAAAAAAAAAAAAGGTTAGGTTAGGTTAGGTTAGGTTAGGTTAGGTTAGGTTAGGTTAGGTTAGGTTAGGTTAGGTTAGGTTAGGTTAGGTTAGGTTAGGTTAGGTTAGGTTAGGTTAGGTTAGGTTAGGTTAGGTTAGGTTAGGTTAGGTTAGGTTAGGTTAGGTTAGGTTAGGTTAGGTTCTCTCGGGGGAGCCTGTCCCCTAGAGAGCGCGTCCCCAGGTGGCGGATAGGGGAATGCTCGTCAGTGACTATGTTGCTGGAGGGTAGGAGTGAAATAAAATAGCTCCCGCGGACCAACAGGCTGGAGGAGAAGACAACGGGGTGGTCTTCTCCTCCAACAACACCGAAGAAGCAGGAGCACACCCCCAGCGTCTCGGCCCGGACTTCGAACAGCAATGCTTCGGTGATCGGGTCAGACGACCGAGAGATGGCAGAGAATGCCCACCAATTCGGAGTATAGGCAGGCAGATGCCTAAACTTGCGAGAGGCCGTGGCAACACGCCTAACATACCGACCTAGTACAAAGCAATGCCTGACGGTGGTTCTGGCTAGGTCGGGGAAGACAGGAGGTTTTAGTGGGTCCCACCCAGAGTAATTGTAAAATCTCTGGCGTGAATCCCACACTATAAGCGTCTGTCTGCTCGGGCGCTTTTGTTTGGTCGGCAAATTTCCTCCTTAGGAAAAAAAAAAAAAAAAAAAAAAAAAAAAAAAAAAGGTTAGGTTAGGTTAGGTTAGGTTAGGTTAGGTTAGGTTAGGTTAGGTTAGGTTAGGTTGGAGCCTGTCCCCTAGAGAGCGCGTCCCCAGGTGGCGGATAGGGGAATGCTCGTCAGTGACTATGTTGCTGGAGGGTAGGAGTGAAATAAAATAGCTCCCGCGGACCAACAGGCTGGAGGGGAAGACAACGGGGTGGTCTTCTCCTCCAACAACACGGAAGAATGCTCACATCCGCAGTCGTCGTCGCTCACAAGTGTTGCACCTGCATCGGTGGTTCTCGATGGCGACCGTCGGCCTCCATGTTTGCCGGTTGAAGTCGTACCAACCGGAAACTTGTAGAGGCCGATGTTGACGCCCGTGACCATCGATCGGGAGTTCTTTTATAACTGCTGTCTGCTTCATTTGTGGGTGACCGATTGTTGATGATCCTGAGCAAGAGTGGTGCCTCCGTGCACTGCTCTCTCCCAACATAGAAGAACACTCACATCCGCAGTCGCCGTTGTTCGCGAATGTTGCACCTGCATCGGTGGATCTAGTCGGCGCCCGTCTGCCTCCATGTTCCCCGGTTGAAGGCGTTCAGACTGGAAACTTGCAGAGGCCGATGCGTGCGCGCCCGTGACCATCGATCGGGAGTTCTCTATAACTGCTGTCTGCTTCATTCGCGGGCGACCGATAGCTGATGATCCTGAGTGGATGAGTGGTGCCTCCGGGCGCCCAAATCAAGAGCACACCCCCAGCGTCTCGGCTCGGACTCCGGACAGCAATGCTCCGGTGACCGAGCCGGACGACCGAGATGGCAGCAAATGCCCTTAACTCCGAGTATAGGCAGGCAGATGCCTAGACTTGCGGTAGGCCGTGGCAACACGCCTAACATACCGACCTAGTACAAAGCAATGCCTGACGGTGGTTCTGGCTAGGTCGGGGAACACAGGAGGTTTTAGTGGGTCCCACCCAGAGTAATTGTAAAATCTCTGGCGTGAATCCCACACTATAAGCGTCTGTCTGCTCGGGCGCTTTTGTTTGGTCGGCAAATTCCCTCCTTAGAAAAAAAAAAAAAAAAAAAAAAAAAAAAAAAAAAAAAAAAAAAAAAAAAAAAAAAAAAAAAAAAAAAAAAAAAAAAAAAAAAAAAAAAAGGTTAGGTTAGGTTAGGTTAGGTTAGGTTAGGTTAGGTTAGGTTAGTAGGTGGCCGACCACCGCTCGGAGCACCACGTTTTTGCAACGCTCCGTCGAATCCTTTTCGTTACGTTGAGCGTTGCTTATTTCGCTCCTAAATTGTGTGTAATATTATAGAGCTAGCCTCTGCGAATCCGCTGGTGTGCCATTTGTGTCCGACGACATCGGCATTACGGAGATATTAGCGTCCGAAGATTGCGTATGTTCCCGCCATTTTTCCCGAGCATCGCATTATAACGGTATTTAACTTTAATTTGCTTATTTATATTTTCGCATTCATTTTATTATTATTATTATTATTATTATTATTATTATTATTATTTTTTTATATATTTTATTCATACATTTATCATCTTTTCTTAGCGTATATATTGCACTAAGTTGTAGACGTTCCCTTTGTTTACTTTTTTCTTTGTTCCCCTCGTCATTTATTGTTTTTCATTTTAACAGCTCCCCTCTGGTCGTTACACCATTTACATACCTCGTCAACCAATTTTCTTTCTATTCATTACTTATTTTATTTATTCATCATTACTCTAATTTCCAACACATTACTTACATTATTAACCTTTAATGTTAACTTATATTTTATAACATATTTGTAAAACAATTATATTAGTCTTCGTTACTGTTATTCATCAATACTATAATTACTTATTCTTAATATATTTTACCTGTACCAATTTATTAATTCAATATCCTTTATTCTATTTATCTAATTACTTATTATAATTATTATATATATTCTCATCTTTACATCCTAATATCGCCCCGATCGAACAATTCGAAAGATTGACAACTCCTGGTTTTTTATTTAACAACCCGTGTCTTCCTTTTTCTTTGTTCCCCTCGTCATTTATTGTTTTTCATTTTAACAGCTCCCCTCTGGTCGCTAAACCATTTACATACCTCGTCAACCAATTTTCTTTCTATTCATTACTTATTTTATTTATTCATCATTACTCTAATTTCCAACACATTACTTACATTATTAACCTTTAATGTTAACTTATATTTTATAACATATTTGTAAAACAATTATATTAGTATTCGTTACTGTTATTCATCAATACTATAATTACTTATTCTTAATATATTTTACCTGTACCAATTTATTAATTCAATATCCTTTATTCTATTTATCTAATTACTTATTATAATTATTATATATATTCTCATTTTTACATCCTAATATCGCCCTGATCGAACGTTTCGGAAGATTGACAACTCCTGGTTTTTATTAACAACCCGTGTCTTCTTTTTTCTTTGTTCCCCTCGTCATTTATTGTTTTTCATTTTAACAGCTCCCCTCTGGTCGCTACACCATTTACATACCTCGTCAACCAATTTTCTTTCTATTCATTACTTATTTTATTTACTCATCATTACTCTAATTTCCAACACATTACTTACATTATTAACCTTTAATGTTAACTTATATTTTATAACATATTTGTAAAACAATTATATTAGTATTCGTTACTGTTATTCATCAATACTATAATTACTTATTCTTAATATATATTACCTGTACCAATTTATTAATTCAATATCCTTTATTCTATTTATCTAATTACTTATTATAATTATTATATATATTCTCATTTTTACATTCTAATATTGTCCCGATAGAACGTTTCGGAAGATTGACAACTCCTGGTTTTTATTTAACAACCCGTGTCTTCTTTTTTCTTTGTTCCCCTCGTCATTTATTGTTTTTCATTTTAACAGCTCCCCTCTGGTCGCTACACCATTTACATACCTCGTCAACCAATTTTCTTTCTATTCATTACTTATTTTATTTATTCATCATTACTCTAATTTCCAACACATTACTTACATTATTAACCTTTAATGTTAACTTATATTTTATAACATATTTGTATAACAATTATATTAGTATTCGTTATTCATCAATACTATAATTACTTATTCTTAATATATTTTACCTGTACCAATTTATTAATTCAATATCCTTTATTCTATTTATCTAATTACTTATTATAATTATTATATATATTCTCTTTTTTACATTCTAATATTGTCCCGATAGAACGTTTCGGAAGATTGACAACTCCTGGTTTTTATTTAACAACCCGTGTCTTCTTTTTTCTTTGTTCCCCTCGTCATTTATTGTTTTTCATTTTAACAGCTCCCCTCTGGTCGCTACACCATTTACATACCTCGTCAACCAATTTTCTTTCTATTCATTACTTATTTTATTTATTCATCATTACTCTAATTTCCAACACATTACTTACATTATTAACCTTTAATGTTAACTTATATTTTATAACATATTTGTAAAACAATTATATTAGTATTCGTTACTGTTATTCATCAATACTATAATTACTTATTCTTAATATATTTTACCTGTACCAATTTATTAATTCAATATCCTTTATTCTATTTATCTAATTACTTATTATAATTATTATATATATTCTCATTTTTACATTCTAATATTGTCCCGATAGAACGTTTCGGAAGATTGACAACTCCTGGTTTTTATTTAACAACCCGTGTCTTCTTTTTTCTTTGTTCTAATTGTCTTTTGCTTATTCATATTTACACGTTCTATATACACGTCCACTTTCGTGTAATTTTTTCGTGTAATTTTTTCGTGTAATTTTTTCGTGTAATTTTTTTTTTTTTTTTTTTTTCGTGTAATTTTCTCGTGTAATTTTTTTTTTTTTTTTTTTTTTTTTTTTTTTTTTTTCTTTTTCTCAAGGGTCTTTATTAAAAGTTTACGTGGCCTTTATTACATGTTCATTCATTTATTAATTATTTCATTATTAATTTTTCACTATTTTTACTAATTGCCTTATTGTTTATTCTTAACATTATCTGATTTACATTGTCTATAAACTATTTAATCTTAAATTAATTTACATTGTCCTTTAAATGTCTTTATTGAATGTTCAATTGAATTTACATTGTTCATTTAATTATTTCATTATTAATTTTTTTTAATATTTCTACTAATTGCCTTATTGTTTATTATTAACATTATTTGATTTACATTGTCTCTATAAACTATTCAATCTTACATTAATCTACATTGCCCTTAGTAATGTCCTTATTAAATGTTTAATAGAATTTACATTGTTCATTAATTATTTCATTATTAATTTCTCATTATTTTTACTAATTGTCTTTTGTTTATTCATATTTACACGTTCTATTTGCACGTCCACTTTCGTGTAATTTTTTCGTGTAATTTCTTTTTCTCAAGGGTCTTTATTAAAAGTTTACGTGGCCTTTATTAAATGTTCATTTATTAATTATTCCATTATTAATTTTTCACTATTTTTACTAATTGCCTTATTGTTTATTCTCAACATTATCTGATTTACATTGTCTATAAACTATTTAATCTTAAATTAATTTACATTGTCCTCTAAATGTCCTTATTGAATGTTCAATTGAATTTATATTGATCATTTAATTATTTTATTATTAATTATTTCACTATTTCTACTAATTGCCTTATTGTTTATTCTCAACATTATCTGATTTACATTGTCTATAAACTATTTAATCTTAAATTAATTTACATTGCCCTTAGTAAATGTCTTTATTGAATGTTTAATTGAATTCACATTGTTTATTAATTATTTCATTATTAATTCTTCACTATTTTTATTTATTGCCTTATTGTTTATTATTAATATTATTTGATTTACATTATCTCTATAAACTATTCAATCTTAAATTAATTTACATTGTCCTTATTAAATGTTCAATTGAATCTACACTGGTCATTTGTTACTTATCTCATTATTAATTTCTCATTATCTTTACCAATTTGCCTTATTGTTTATTCTTAACATTGTCAATTTACATTGTCTCTATAAACTATTAATCTTGAATTAATTCAAATTGCACTTATTAAATGTTCAGTTGAATATATACTGGTCATATATTATTATTTCGTTATTATATTCACTGTCTTTATTAACTGTCTTATTGTCTATTCTTTACATTATTTAATTTATATCTTTACAAACTATACAATCACAAATTAATTTGCGTTGTCCTAATTAAATGTACAATTGTTTGAGTTTGCACTTTTTAATTTTACATTTTTCTTATTAACCAATAATTGTGTGATTTCCTTTTTACATTGTTTAATTTTGCATTGACTTATTTGTATTTGTAAAATGATGCCGTCCCCGCCCTCTCTCCCGAGACGGGTCACCTCGTTCCATCGATCCTCACCTTCCCTGGGCGAGGCCCTGGAAAAGATTAAGGTGCTAGCCAATGGGCTAGTCACCTTCATCAAAACAAATGCGGGAAGGAACACCAATAAGAGGATCAAGAACGAGGTAGGGGAGATTGCACTCGTTCTGGCCCAACTTGAGGCAAACGGACACAATCCTGCGAGCCCGCTCTTACCATCAAGGAGTTCTCCTCATCCTCCGGCTTCCAACCCGAACGCCCGTGCCTTATCCCCTTCGTCGTCGCTGAGAGCGGCCAAAAATTCAACCGCGACTGCTGAGTCGGAACGTTTCCGGATGGTGACGAAGAAGAGAAAGAGAGGTGATTTCAGAAAAGGTCCCGAACAACCGGACCAGAGACCTTCCGCTCCTACCCCCTCCCCTCTCTACTCTCATTCACCTCCTCGCCCATACCCGATTCCAAAGCCCCGCAGATCCCTTCAGGGAGCGGATCTGCCCAATACGGCTTCGGCTGCTAACCCGAATGGCTGTACTCTATCCCCCTCTTTGCCGCTGAGTGCGGCCAAAAACTTAACCGCGACCGTGTCCGCGTCCGTTGAATCGGACCGTTTCCGGATGGTGACGAGGAGGAGGAGGAGAAGAGATCTCAAAAAAGGTCCCGAACAACTGGACCAGAAACTTCCTTCTCCCCTTCCCTCCCCTCTCTACACTCATCCACCTCCTCGCTCTTATCCTATAACAAAGCCCCGCAGATCCCTCCAGGGAGTGAATCTGCCCCCTACGAAGGCACCACGCCGCAGGTACCCACCGGGTAGCGTGGTGCTTACATTAAAGCCAGAGGGGGATAAGCCGCTATCCTATGCTGGGGTATTGCGTAAAATGCATGCCCTAGACAAGGATGCGCCACTGCCCCCTCTCACAGTGAGGCGGAACGCCGGTAACGAACTGGTGTTCCGTCCTAAAAAAACAGGGGCACTGAATATTATTCAGGAAAGGATAAGGGCAGCGGCAGGAGACGAAGCCTCCCTGAGAATCCACACGCCCACTAAAGACGTCTTCCTCCACGATATTGACGAGGGCATCACGGAGGATGATGTCAGGGCGGCGCTCCTGCCGCATATTGGCGAAGGCCACAATATTTCATTTGTGAGCACACACCTCCAGCGTTTGGGCACTCGGAGTCTATTGATCCGAGTGCCTCACATCCCACAAACGGATGTTCTACTTAGAAAGGGCTCCATAAAAATAGGATTGATGTCCTGCAGGCTGCGGGAGCGGGTGCGCACCCAAAGGTGTTACCGTTGCTTGGGCTTCGGCCACAAAGCTTTCCGGTGTTCGGGCCCCGACCGCAGCGCCTGCTGCCTCAACTGCGGCACACGAGGCCACGTTGCGCGTGACTGCAAAAGTCACGCGCATTGCCTTTCTTGTGCTGACGAGGGCTTATCCTCACAGCACAGGGGAGGCAGCCGAGTGTGCCCCTCATACCTAAGGGAGCAAGGAAGGATCCTCCGGAAATGCCGTTGAGGATCCTTCAAATCAACCTCAACAACAGCAGGATCGCTCAGGATCTCATGTTCCGGACAGCCGCCGAGCTGAACGCGGACGCGGTGATAATTTCTGAGCAATACAGAAACATCGCGTCCAACTGGTACTCGGACAGGTCGTCGCGGGCTGCCATTTTCGTGGCTTCGCGGCGGCACCGAGTTACCGGTGCGTCGGCCGGCACATCGAACGGCTGCGTGTGGGTCGAGCTGGGCGGAATCAGGCTTTATAGCTGTTACTTCTCGCCCAACTCCCCACTCGAGGAATTTGAGAAGGCGCTGAGCGACCTGGTGTTGTATGTAGAGACGAGCCGCCCTGTCATTTTGGCGGGTGACTTCAACGCCAAGGCGGTCGAGTGGGGTTCGGCTCTGACCGATCGCAGAGGGACGATGCTTTCCGACGCCGTCGCTCATCTCCGGCTGCGGGTCGCCAACAGAGGCTCGAGCTTGACCTGCCGCAGGGGTGCGGGCGGATCGGTCGTCGACGTCACGTTCGCCGATGAGACCACGATCGGCAAGATCAGAGACTGGAGGGTCATGGAGATCTACTCGCACAGTGACCACCAATACATCGGCTTCGACGTAGTGAGTGGCATCAAAAAGCCGGCCACTCCGGTGGCCGGGTGGTCCACTCGCAAACTAGACGTCGAAGCTTTTTGCGTAACTCTCGAAGCGGATCTGGTAGGTTCCAGAAGCGAAAGAGTAAATAGTACGAATGAGCTTGTGCACGCAGAGAACGTCATCTCCTCCACCAGTGCGATAATCCGCAGGGCGTGCGACGCATCCATGCCCAGAAGAGCGGCTGGTTGTGGTCGCCGTCAGGTGTACTGGTGGAGCGAAGAGATAGCCGCGCTTCGGAGCGCGTGTCTGCGAAACAGAAGGTTTGCACAAGCACGAATGCACGACGAAAGAGCGAATGAGGCCTACCGGGACGCTCGAAGAGCCCTTCGCAAGGCCATCAAGGCCTCGAAGGAGAGATGTTGGCGCGAGCTGTGCGAGACGATCGACATCGACCCATGGGGACTCCCCTACAAACTGGTCCGTAACAAGATCAGGGGGCGAGTCCTCGACCAGTTTCTGGCCGATCCGTCGATTCTGCGGACGGTCGTCGACGGCCTGTTCCCCGCGCCTCTCGGGGTCGCTCGCCATGGAGGCGATTCGCGGGCCGGAGAGACGGGGGCGTTCGGCGGTGTCGACACCGACTGCACGGAAGAGGAGCCCGAGCCTTTCACAAGGGCCGAATTGGCGTTGGCAGCGGCCCGCCTGGGAGGAGATAAGGCTCCCGGTCCTGACGGAGTACCGAACGCGGTGCTGCGCGTCGTAGCCGAGAAATACCCGGAGCTGCTCTTGGATACGTTCAATCCGTGCCTGAAACAGGGAGTGTTTGGGCGGTCGTGGAAGAGACAGAGGCTGGTTCTCATGCCGAAAGGCGGAGGATCGGTCTCCGGTCCGCCCACGTACAGACCGCTCTGCATGATCAGCGGGGTGGGCAAGCTACTGGAGCGTTTGATATTAAACAGGCTCCAGTCTTGCATCGAGCACCCGCTGACCGGATTGGCCGATAGCCAGTATGGCTTCCGCCGCGGCAGATCCACGATCGACGCCATCTCCCGGGTCGTCTCAAAAATACGGACGGCTTGGGAGGGATCTGTCAAAGCGAGCCACAGTGTCGTGATGGTGGCGCTTGACGTCCGGAACGCCTTCAACTCGGCGCGATGGGATCTAATTCTCAAAGCGCTGAGCGGAGGAGTCCGGGCGCCCAGCTCCATCGTCAAGTTACTGGCGAGTTACCTGAGCGATCGACATCTTGAGTATGTCGATCAGCTCGGAGTGACTCACACCAGAGCAGTGGAGGCGGGTGTTCCGCAGGGTTCGGTCCTCGGGCCAGCTCTGTGGAACATCATGTATGACGGCCTCCTCAGGGTGGATCTCCCCGCGGGGGCAGAAATAGTTGCCTTCGCGGACGACGTCGCCGTTATCGCCACGGGAAAGAGCACCTCCGAGCTGCAGTTCGTCACTCAAATGACGCTGCACCGGATCTGCTCCTGGATGCGGGAGTCGGGACTCAGACTGGCCCCTCACAAGACCGAGGCCGTTCTCTTCTCGAGGAGAAGGAAGATGGAGCCTCCGGCGCTGACGGTGGAGGGACACGGGCTGACTTTTGCACCCTCGCTTCGGTATCTAGGCGTCCACCTAGACCGTAAGCTTACCTTCGCCGAACACGTCCGGAAGGCATCCGCAAAGGCGGCCGTAGTGACAGAGCAGTTGGCGGGGCTGATGCCAAACATCGGGGGGCCGAGGTATAGGCGGAGGGTGCTGCTGAATTCGGTGGTGCACTCCACTATGCTCTACGGCGCTCCGGTGTGGGCGGCGGCTCTGTCGGTGCAGAGGACCAGGCGCATAATGGCACAAGTTCAGCGCAGAAGCGCCCTTCGGGTCGCGACTGCGTACAGAACTGTGTCCGAAGATGCCGTCCTCGTCATTGCGGCAATCTCGCCTATCGACCTTCTAGCCGAGGAGAGGCGGGCCGTTTACGGCGGAGCCACCAGATCTGACGCGAGAGCCGTCAGATATGAAGACTGGCAAAAGCGATGGGACGACTCGGAGAAGGGCAGATGGACACACAGACTCATCGGCGACCTGAGGACGTGGTGTGGCAGATCGCACGGCGAGCTGAGCTACCATCTCACCCAACTCCTGTCCGGCCACGGGTCCTTCTCTTCGTACCTTCACAGGATCGGAAAGGAGAACTCGACGGCCTGTCACCATTGCGATTCCAGTCTGGACGACGCCGAGCATACCGCATTCCATTGCCCGGCGTGGATCGAGGAACGCTGCAAGCTCTCACGAGCTCTGCGACGGCCCTCGGTTACGCCGGAGGTGATGGTGAGCAGTATGCTCGAGAGCACGGAGAACTGGTCGTCCTGGCTCGACTTCGCCTCCGCCGTCATGAAAATGAAGGAGGAGGCGGAGAGGCTAAGAAGGCCAAGAGAATAACGTCTCGGCCCGGGTTCTGGACAGCAATGTCCGGATGACCGGGCCAGACAGAGAGAGTGAAGGCAACTAGATGCCCACAAACGCGAAGTATAGGCAGGCAGATGCCTACACCAGCGAAAGGCTGAAAAAACACGCCTAAACCACACCGACCTATTACAAAGCAATGCCTGGCGGCGGTTCTGGATAGGTCGGGGAAAACAGGAGGTTTTAGTGAGTCCCACCCAGAGTAATTTGTAAAATCTCTGGCGTGAATCTCACACTATAAGTGTCCGTCTGCTGCGGGCACTTTTGTTTGGTCGGCAAATTTCCTCCTTAGAAAAAAAAAAAAAAAAAAAAAAAAAAGGTTAGGTTAGGTTAGGTTAGGTTAGGTTAGGTTAGGTTAGGTTAGGTTAGGTTAGGTTAGGTTAGGTTAGGTTAGGTTAGGTTAGGTTAGGTTAGGTTAGGTTAGGTTAGGTTAGGTTAGGTTAGGTTAGGTTAGGTTAGGTTAGGTTAGGTTAGGTTAGGTTAGGTTAGGTTAGGTTAGGTTAGGTTAGGTTAGGTTAGGTTAGGTTAGGTTAGGTTAGGTTAGGTTAGGTTAGGTTAGGTTAGGTTAGGTTAGGTTAGGTTCTCTCGGGGGAGCCTGTCCCCTAGAGAGCGCGTCCCCAGGTGGCGGATAGGGGAATGCTCGTCAGCGACTCTGTTGCTGGAGGGTAGGAGTGAAATAAAATAGCTCCCGCGGACCAACAGGCTGGAGGGGAAGACAACGGGGTGGTCTTCTCCTCCAACAACACGGAAGAATGCTCACATCCGCAGTCGTCGTCGCTCACAAATGTTGCACCTGCATCGGTGGTTTCGATGGCGACCGTCGGCCTCCATGTTCCCCGGTTGAAGTCGTACCAACCGGAAACTTGTAGAGGCCGATGTTGACGCCCGTGACCATCGACCGGGAGTTCTTCATAACTGCTGTCTGCTTCATTTGTGGGTGACCGATTGTTGATGATCCTGAGCAAGAATGGAGCCTCCGAGCACTGCTCCCTCCCAACAAAGAAGAACACTCACATCCGCAGTCGCCGTTGCTCGCGAATGTTGCACCTGCATCGGTGGATCTAGTCGGCGCCCGTCGGCCTCCATGTTCCCCGGTTGAAGGCGTACAGACTGGAAACTTGCAGACGCCGATGCGTGCGCGCCCGTGACCATCGATCGGGAGTTCTCTACAACTGCTATCTGCTTCATTCGTGGGCGACCGATTGCTGATGATCCTGAGTGGATGAGTGGTGCCTCCGGACGCTTAACCAGGAGCACACCCCCAGCGTCTCGGCCCGGACTTCGAACAGCAATGCTTCGGTGATCGGGTCAGACGACCGAGAGATGGCAGAGAATGCCCACCAATTCGGAGTATAGGCAGGCAGATGCCTAAACTTGCGAGAGGCCGTGGCAACACGCCTAACATACCGACCTAGTACAAAGCAATGCCTGACGGTGGTTCTGGCTAGGTCGGGGAAGACAGGAGGTTTTAGTGGGTCCCACCCAGAGTAATTGTAAAATCTCTGGCGTGAATCCCACACTATAAGCGTCTGTCTGCTCGGGCGCTTTTGTTTGGTCGGCAAATTTCCTCCTTATGAAAAAAAAAAAAAAAAAAAAAAAAAAAAAAAAAAAAAAAAAAAAAAAAGGTTAGGTTAGGTTAGGTTAGGTTAGGTTAGGTTAGGTTAGGTTAGGTTAGGTTAGGTTAGGTTAGGTTAGGTTAGGTTAGGTTAGGTTAGGTTAGGTTAGGTTAGGTTAGGTTAGGTTAGGTTAGGTTAGGTTAGGTTAGGTTAGGTTAGGTTAGGTTAGGTTAGGTTAGGTTAGGTTAGGTTAGGTTAGGTTAGGTTAGGTTAGGTTAGGTTAGGTTAGGTTAGGTTAGGTTAGGTTAGGTTAGGTTAGGTTAGGTTAGGTTAGGTTAGGTTAGGTTAGGTTAGGTTAGGTTAGGTTAGGTTGAGTTGCGTTTGTGCTGTCGAGCGGAGCGCACGGTTCGCGTCGCCTCGCTCCAAAGTATATAGAGTTTGCTTGCACACGCGAAGCGATCGCGCCCCCATCCAAGTGGAGCGCATTTCTGAGGTCTGCGCCCGCGTTCTGACGTGAAGCGCCTGTTAGGCGCCTGCGCCCCATCAGACTTTGCTTTGTGTGTGGCCGGACTGGTGTCTGGGCGCCTGCTGTGGTTGCTGCGCCCCCTCAGGTGTTGCTAGGAGGTTTGTTCAGGGTGAAGCGCCCCTGCTAGGGCTTCGCCCCCCTGATAATTTTTCATTCCCACTTTTCCATTTCCCACTTTTCCATTTTCCACTTTTCCATTTCCCACTTTTCCATTTTCCACTTTTCCATTTTCCCATTTTCCATTTTCCACTTTTCCGAATTTTCCCATTTTCCATTTTCCACTTTTCCGAATTTTCCCATTTTCCATTTTCCACTTTTCCGAATTTTCCCATTTTCCATTTTCCACTTTTCCGAATTTTCCCATTTTCCATTTTCCACTTTTCCGAATTTTCCCACTTTTCCATTTTCCATTTTCCGAATTTTCCCATATTTTCCATTTTCTTCAATTTAAAATTTTTTCAATTTTTATTTTTTTTTTCAATTTCTTTAATTGTTTTTATTTTTTTTTTTTCAATTTCTTCAATTGTTTTTATTTTTTTTTTTATTTTTTTTATTCTATTTAAATAATGTCCTCTCCGACCCCTCTGTCGACCGTCTCCGACCCCTCTGTCTCTTTATGTCATCGACCCTCATCTTCTCTGGGCGATGCCCTTGAGAAGATTAGGGTTCTAGCGAGCGGACTGGCCACCTTTTGTAATTCAAAGAAGGGAAAAAATGTGCACACCCGTATAAAAGATGACATACGGGAAATTACCCTTTTACTGGCCCAACTCGAAGCCATCGGAGGCGGTCCGATGGACCCTACCATGTCATCTAGGAGCTCTCCTCCCCGTTCTCTAATTAAAAATCTTGATATACCCGTCTCGTCGCCGCTGGGTGCGGCCAATAATCCGATCGTGGCTGCGGAGCCGGACCGTTTCCAGACGGTGACGAAGAAGAGGAGGAGACGTGATCCCAGGAAGGGCTCCGAGCAATCGGCCCAGAAACTTCCTGCGCCACTCCCCACCCCCCGCCACCCTCATCCTCCTCATCGTTCAAATCGACCGTCACTTCCTCCGGCTCCGCACACCCAAAAAATGAGCTTGCCTACAATAAAGTCCAGGACCCGCAAGCGCCCATCGGGTAGCGTGGTTCTTGAACCAATGGCAGAGGGGGACGAGCCGCTCTCCTACGCGGAGGTGTTGCGGCAAATGCACACCCTGGAGAAGGAGACGCCACTGCCTCCACTCACGGTGAGGCGGAACGCCAAAGGGGAATTGGTGTTCCGCCCTACAAAGTCCGGGGCCCTAGCCATCATCCAGGAGAGAGTCAGGATGGTGGCCGGGGATAAAGCGCACATAAGGGTCACCGCACCCAAGAGAGAGGTCCTGGTTAAAGACCTAGACGAGGGCCTCTCAGAGGATGACGTCAGGGCGGCGCTCCTACCGTATGCGGGTGAAGGTGGCGGGCTTGAGGTCGTGAGCACACGCCAACAGCGCTCCGGTACGCGGAGCTTGCTGCTCCGAATACCGCACACTGCAAGGTTGCAAAGCCTGCTGAAAGAGGGCAGGCTAAAAATAGGCCTGATGTCCTGCAGGCTGCGGGAACTAAAAAGAACACCCCGCTGCTACCGTTGCCTGGGCTTCGGGCATACATCCATCCGATGTTCCGGCCCCGACCGCAGCGCCTGCTGCCTCAACTGCGGTACACGAGGCCACGTTGCGCGTGACTGTAAAAGTCACGCGCATTGTCCGACTTGTGCTGACGAGGGGTTACCGTCGCAGCACAGGGGAGGCAGCCGAGTGTGCCCCTCATACCAAAAGGAGCAAAGAAGGATCCTCCAGAAATGTCGCTGAGGATCCTTCAAATTAATCTCAACAACAGCAGGATCGCTCAGGATCTCATGTTCCTGACAGCCGCCGAGCTGAACGCGGACGCGGTGATAATTTCTGAACAGTACAGAAACACCGCGTCCAACTGGTACTCGGACAGGTCGTCGCGGGCTGCCATCTTCGTGGCTTCGCGGCGGCATCGAGTTACCGGAGCGTCGGCCGGCACATCGGACGGCTGCGTGTGGGTCGAGCTGGGCGGAATCAGGCTTTACAGCTGTTACTTCTCGCCCAACTCCCCACTCGAGGAATTTGAGACGGCGCTGAGCGACCTGGTGCTGTTTGTGGAGACGAGCCGCCCTGTCATTTTGGCGGGTGACTTCAACGCCAAGGCGGTCGAGTGGGGTTCGGCTCTGACCGATCGCAGAGGGACGATGCTGTCCGACGCCGTCGCTCATCTCCGGCTGCGGGTCGCCAACAGAGGCTCGAGCTTGACCTGCCGCAGGGGTGCGGGCGGATCGGTCGTCGACGTCACGTTCGCCGATGAGACGACGATCGGCAAGATCAGAGACTGGAGGGTCATGGAGATTTTCTCGCACAGTGACCACCAATACATCGGCTTCGACGTAGCGAGTGGCATCAAAAAGCCGGCCACCTCGGTGGCCGGGTGGTCCACTCGCAAACTAGACGTCGAAGCTTTTTGCGTAACTCTCGAAGCGGATCTGGTGGGTTTCAGAAGCGAAAGAGTAAACGGTACGAATGAGCTTGTGCACGCAGAGAACGTCATCTCCTCCACCAGTGCGATAATCCGCAGGGCGTGCGACGCATCCATGCCCAGAAGAGCGGCTGGTTGTGGTCGCCGTCAGGTGTACTGGTGGAGCGAAGAGATAGCCGCGCTTCGGAGCGCGTGTCTGCGAAATAGAAGGTTTGCACAGGCACGAATGCATGATGAAAGCGCGAATGAGGCCTACCGGAACGCTCGACGAGCCCTTCGAAAGGCCATCAAGGCCTCGAAGGAGAGATGCTGGCGCGAGCTTTGCGAGACGATCGACATTGACCCATGGGGACTCCCCTACAAACTGGTCCGTAACAAGATCAGGGGGCGAGTCCTCGACCAGTTTCTGGCCGATCCGTCGAATCTGCGGACGGTCGTCGACGGTCTGTTCCCCGCGCCTTTCGGGGTCGCTCGCCATGGAGGCGATTCGCGAGCCGGAGAGGCGGGGGCGTTCGGCGGTGTCGACACCGACTGCACGGAAGACGAGCCTGAGCCCTTCACAAGGGCCGAATTGGCGTTGGCAGCCGCCCGCCTGGGAGGGGATAAGACTCCCGGTCCAGACGGGGTACCGAACGCGGTGCTGCGCGTCGTAGCCGAGAAATATCCGGAGCTGCTCCTGGATACGTTCAATCCGTGCCTGAAACAGGGAGTGTTTGGGCGGTCGTGGAAGAGACAGAGGCTGGTTCTCATGCCGAAAGGCGGAGGATCGGTCTCCGGTCCGCCCACGTACAGACCGCTCTGCATGATCAGCGGGGTGGGCAAGCTACTGGAGCGTTTGATATTAAACAGGCTCCAGTCTTGCATCGAGCACCCGCTGACCGGTTTGGCCGATAGCCAGTATGGCTTCCGCCGCGGCAGATCCACGATCGACGCCATCTCCCGGGTCGTCTCAAAAATACGGACGGCTTGGGAGGGATCAGTCAAAGCGAGCCACAGTGTCGTGATGGTGGCGCTTGACGTCCGGAACGCCTTCAACTCGGCGCGATGGGATCTAATTCTCAAAGCGCTGAGCGGAGGAGTCCGGGCGCCCAGCGCCATCGTCAAGTTACTGGCGAGTTACCTGAGCGATCGACATCTTGAATATGTCGATCAGCTCGGAGTGACTCACACCAGAGCAGTGGAGGCGGGTGTTCCGCAGGGTTCGGTCCTCGGGCCAGCTCTGTGGAACATCATGTATGACGGCCTCCTCAGGGTGGATCTCCCCGCGGGGGCAGAAATAGTTGCCTTCGCGGATGACGTCGCCGTTATCGCCACGGGAAAGAGCACCTCCGAGCTGCAGTTCGTCACTCAAATGACGCTGCACCGGATCTGCTCCTGGATGCGGGAGTCGGGACTCAGACTGGCCCCTCACAAGACCGAGGCCGTTCTCTTCTCGAGGAGGAGGAAGATGGAGCCTCCGGCGCTGACGGTGGAGGGACACGGGGTGACTTTCGCACCCTCGCTTCGGTATCTGGGCGTCCACCTAGACCGTAAGCTTACCTTCGCCGAACACGTCCGGAAGGCATCCGCAAAGGCGGCCGTAGTGACAGAGCAGTTGGCGGGGCTGATGCCAAACATCGGGGGGCCGAGGTATAGGCGGAGGGTGCTGCTGAATTCGGTGGTGCACTCCACTATGCTCTACGGCGCTCCGGTGTGGGCGGCGGCTCTGTCGGTGCAGAGGACCAGGCGCATAATGGCACAAGTTCAGCGCAGAAGCGCCCTTCGGGTCGCGACTGCGTACAGAACTGTGTCCGAAGATGCCGTCCTCGTCATTGCGGCAATCTCGCCTATCGACCTTCTTGCCGAGGAGAGGCGGGCCGTTTACGGCGGAACCACCAGGACTGAGGCGAGAGCCATCAGATATGAAGACTGGCAAAAGCGATGGGACGACTCGCAGAAGGGTAGGTGGACGCACAGACTCATCGGCGATCTGAGGACGTGGTGTGGCAGATCGCACGGCGAGCTGAGCTACCATCTCACCCAACTCCTGTCCGGCCACGGGTCCTTCTCTTCGTACCTTCACAGGATCGGAAAGGAGAACTCGACGGCCTGTCACCATTGCGATTCCAGTCTGGACGACGCCGAGCATACCGCATTCCATTGCCCGGCGTGGATCGAGGAACGCTGCAAGCTTTCACGAGCTCTGCGACGGGACTCGGTTACGCCGGAGGTGATGGTGAGCAGTATGCTTGAGAACATCGAGAACTGGTCGTCCTGGCTCGACTTCGCCTCCTCCGTCATGAAAATGAAGGAGGAGGCGGAGAGGGTAAGAAGACCCATAGGATAACGTCTCGGCCCGGGTTCTGGACAGCAATGTCCGGATGACCGGGCCAGACAGAGAGAGTGAAGGCAACTAGATGCCCACAAACGCGAAGTCTAGGCAGGCAGATGCCTACACCAGCGAAAGGCTGAAAAAACACGCCTAAATCACACCGACCTATTACAAAGCAATGCCTGGCGGCGGTTCTGGATAGGTCGGGGAAAACAGGAGGTTTTAGTGAGTCCCACCCAGAGTAATTTGTAAAATCTCTGGCGTGAATCTCACACTATAAGTGTCCGTCTGCTGCGGGCACTTTTGTTTGGTCGGCAAATTTCCTCCTTAGAAAAAAAAAAAAAAAAAAAAAAAAAAAAAAAAAAAAAAGGTTAGGTTAGGTTAGGTTAGGTTAGGTTAGGTTAGGTTAGGTTAGGTTAGGTTAGGTTAGGTTAGGTTAGGTTAGGTTAGGTTAGGTTAGGTTAGGTTAGGTTAGGTTAGGTTAGGTTAGGTTAGGTTAGGTTAGGTTAGGTTAGGTTAGGTTAGGTTAGGTTAGGTTAGGTTAGGTTAGGTTAGGTTAGGTTAGGTTAGGTTAGGTTAGGTTAGGTTAGGTTAGGTTAGGTTAGGTTAGGTTAGGTTAGGTTAGGTTAGGTTAGGTTAGGTTAGGTTAGGTTAGGTTAGGTTAGGTTAGGTTAGGTTAGGTTAGGTTAGGTTAGGTTAGGTTAGGTTAGGTTAGGTTAGGTTAGGTTAGGTTAGGTTAGGTTAGGTTAGGTTAGGTTAGGTTAGGTTAGGTTAGGTTAGGTTAGGTTAGGTTAGGTTAGGTTAGGTTAGGTTAGGTTAGGTTAGGTTAGGTTAGGTTAGGTTAGGTTAGGTTAGGTTAGGTTAGGTTAGGTTAGGTTAGGTTAGGTTAGGTTAGGTTAGGTTAGGTTAGGTTAGGTTAGGTTAGGTTAGGTTAGGTTAGGTTAGGTTAGGTTAGGTTAGGTTAGGTTAGGTTAGGTTAGGTTAGGTTAGGTTAGGTTAGGTTAGGTTAGGTTAGGTTCTCTCGGGGGAGCCTGTCCCCTAGAGAGCGCGTCCCCAGGTGGCGGATAGGGGAATGCTCGTCAGTGACTATGTTGCTGGAGGGTAGGAGTGAAATAAAATAGCTCCCGCGGACCAACAGGCTGGAGGGGAAGACAACGGGGTGGTCTTCTCCTCCAACAACACGGAAGAATGCTCACATCCGCAGTCGTCGTCGCTCACAAGTGTTGCACCTGCATCGGTGGTTCTCGATGGCGACCGTCGGCCTCCATGTTTGCCGGTTGAAGTCGTACCAACCGGAAACTTGTAGAGGCCGATGTTGACGCCCGTGACCATCGATCGGGAGTTCTTTTATAACTGCTGTCTGCTTCATTTGTGGGTGACCGATTGTTGATGATCCTGAGCAAGAGTGGTGCCTCCGTGCACTGCTCTCTCCCAACATAGAAGAACACTCACATCCGCAGTCGCCGTTGTTCGCGAATGTTGCACCTGCATCGGTGGATCTAGTCGGCGCCCGTCTGCCTCCATGTTCCCCGGTTGAAGGCGTTCAGACTGGAAACTTGCAGAGGCCGATGCGTGCGCGCCCGTGACCATCGATCGGGAGTTCTCTATAACTGCTGTCTGCTTCATTCGCGGGCGACCGATAGCTGATGATCCTGAGTGGATGAGTGGTGCCTCCGGGCGCCCAAATCAAGAGCACACCCCCAGCGTCTCGGCTCGGACTCCGGACAGCAATGCTCCGGTGACCGAGCCGGACGACCGAGATGGCAGCAAATGCCCTTTAACTCCGAGTATAGGCAGGCAGATGCCTAGACTTGCGATAGGCCGTGGCAACACGCCTAACATACCGACCTAGTACAAAGCAATGCCTGACGGTGGTTCTGGCTAGGTCGGGGAACACAGGAGGTTTTAGTGGGTCCCACCCAGAGTAATTGTAAAATCTCTGGCGTGAATCCCACACTATAAGCGTCTGTCTGCTCGGGCGCTTTTGTTTGGTCGGCAAATTTCCTCCTTATGAAAAAAAAAAAAAAAAAAAAAAAAAAAAAAAGGTTAGGTTAGGTTAGGTTAGGTTAGGTTAGGTTAGGTTAGGTTAGGTTAGGTTAGGTTAGGTTAGGTTAGGTTAGGTTAGGTTAGGTTAGGTTAGGTTAGGTTAGGTTAGGTTAGGTTAGGTTAGGTTAGGTTAGGTTAGGTTAGGTTAGGTTAGGTTAGGTTAGGTTAGGTTAGGTTAGGTTAGGTTAGGTTAGGTTAGGTTAGGTTAGGTTAGGTTAGGTTAGGTTAGGTTAGGTTAGGTTAGGTTAGGTTAGGTTAGGTTAGGTTAGGTTAGGTTAGGTTAGGTTAGGTTAGGTTAGGTTAGGTTAGGTTAGGTTAGGTTAGGTTAGGTTAGGTTAGGTTAGGTTAGGTTCTCTCGGGGGAGCCTGTCCCCTAGAGAGCGCGTCCCCAGGTGGCGGATAGGGGAATGCTCGTCAGTGACTATGTTGCTGGAGGGTAGGAGTGAAATAAAATAGCTCCCGCGGACCAACAGGCTGGAGGGGAAGACAACGGGGTGGTCTTCTCCTCCAACAACCCGAAGAAGCAGGAGCACACCCCCAGCGTTTCGGCCCGGACTTCGAACAGCAATGCTTCGGTGATCGGGTCAGACGACCGAGAGATGGCAGAGAATGCCCACCAATTCGGAGTATAGGCAGGCAGATGCCTAAACTTGCGAGAGGCCGTGGCAACACGCCTAACACACCGACCTAGTACAAAGCAATGCCTGACGGTGGTTCTGGCTAGGTCGGGGAAGACAGGAGGTTTTAGTGGGTCCCACCCAGAGTAATTGTAAAATCTCTGGCGTGAATCCCACACTATAAGCGTCTGTCTGCTCGGGCGCTTTTGTTTGGTCGGCAAATTTCCTCCTTATGAAAAAAAAAAAAAAAAAAAAAAAAAAAAAAAAAAAAAAAAAAAAAAAAAAAAAAAAAAAAAAAAAAAAAAGGTTAGGTTAGGTTAGGTTAGGTTAGGTTAGGTTAGGTTAGGTTAGGTTAGGTTAGGTTAGGTTAGGTTAGGTTAGGTTAGGTTAGGTTAGGTTAGGTTAGGTTAGGTTAGGTTAGGTTAGGTTAGGTTAGGTTAGGTTAGGTTAGGTTAGGTTAGGTTAGGTTAGGTTAGGTTAGGTTAGGTTAGGTTAGGTTAGGTTAGGTTAGGTTAGGTTAGGTTAGGTTAGGTTAGGTTAGGTTAGGTTAGGTTAGGTTAGGTTAGGTTAGGTTAGGTTAGGTTAGGTTAGGTTAGGTTAGGTTAGGTTAGGTTAGGTTAGGTTAGGTTAGGTTAGGTTAGGTTAGGTTAGGTTAGGTTAGGTTAGGTTAGGTTAGGTTAGGTTAGGTTAGGTTAGGTTAGGTTAGGTTAGGTTAGGTTAGGTTAGGTTAGGTTAGGTTAGGTTAGGTTAGGTTAGGTTAGGTTAGGTTAGGTTAGGTTCTCTCGGGGGAGCCTGTCCCCTAGAGAGCGCGTCCCCAGGTGGCGGATAGGGGAATGCTCGTCAGCGACTCTGTTGCTGGAGGGTAGGAGTGAAATAAAATAGCTCCCGCGGACCAACAGGCTGGAGGGGAAGACAACGGGGTGGTCTTCTCCTCCAACAACACGGAAGAATGCTCACATCCGCAGTCGTCGTCGCTCACAAATGTTGCACCTGCATCGGTGGTTTTCGATGGCGACCGTCGGCCTCCATGTTCCCCGGTTGAAGTCGTACCAACCGGAAACTTGTAGAGGCCGATGTTGACGCCCGTGACCATCGATCGGGAGTTCTTCATAACTGCTGTCTGCTTCATTTGTGGGTGACCGATTGTTGATGATCCTGAGCAAGAATGGAGCCTCCGAGCACTGCTCCCTCCCAACAAAGAAGAACACTCACATCCGCAGTCGCCGTTGCTCGCGAATGTTGCACCTGCATCGGTGGATCTAGTCGGCGCCCGTCGGCTTCCATGTTCCCCGGTTGAAGGCGTACAGACTGGAAACTTGCAGACGCCGATGCGTGCGCGCCCGTGACCATCGATCGGGAGTTCTCTACAACTGCTATCTGCTTCATTCGTGGGCGACCGATTGCTGATGATCCTGAGTGGATGAGTGGTGCCTCCGGACGCTTAACCAGGAGCACACCCCCAGCGTCTCGGCCCGGACTTCGAACAGCAATGCTTCGGTGATCGGGTCAGACGACCGAGAGATGGCAGAGAATGCCCACCAATTCGGAGTATAGGCAGGCAGATGCCTAAACTTGCGAGAGGCCGTGGCAACACGCCTAACACACCGACCTAGTACAAAGCAATGCCTGACGGTGGTTCTGGCTAGGTCGGGGAAGACAGGAGGTTTTAGTGGGTCCCACCCAGAGTAATTGTAAAATCTCTGGCGTGAATCCCACACTATAAGCGTCTGTCTGCTCGGGCGCTTTTGTTTGGTTGGCAAATTTCCTCCTTATGAAAAAAAAAAAAAAAAAAAGGTTAGGTTAGGTTAGGTTAGGTTAGGTTAGGTTAGGTTAGGTTAGGTTAGGTTAGGTTAGGTTAGGTTAGGTTAGGTTAGGTTAGGTTAGGTTAGGTTAGGTTAGGTTAGGTTAGGTTAGGTTAGGTTAGGTTAGGTTAGGTTAGGTTAGGTTAGGTTAGGTTAGGTTAGGTTAGGTTAGGTTAGGTTAGGTTAGGTTAGGTTAGGTTAGGTTAGGTTAGGTTAGGTTAGGTTAGGTTAGGTTAGGTTAGGTTAGGTTAGGTTCTCTCGGGGGAGCCTGTCCCCTAGAGAGCGCGTCCCCAGGTGGCGGATAGGGGAATGCTCGTCAGTGACTATGTTGCTGGAGGGTAGGAGTGAAATAAAATAGCTCCCGCGGACCAACAGGCTGGAGGGGAAGACAACGGGGTGGTCTTCTCCTCCAACAACACGGAAGAATGCTCACATCCGCAGTCGTCGTCGCTCACAAGTGTTGCACCTGCATCGGTGGTTCTCGATGGCGACCGTCGGCCTCCATGTTTGCCGGTTGAAGTCGTACCAACCGGAAACTTGTAGAGGCCGATGTTGACGCCCGTGACCATCGATCGGGAGTTCTTTTATAACTGCTGTCTGCTTCATTTGTGGGTGACCGATTGTTGATGATCCTGAGCAAGAGTGGTGCCTCCGTGCACTGCTCTCTCCCAACATAGAAGAACACTCACATCCGCAGTCGCCGTTGTTCGCGAATGTTGCACCTGCATCGGTGGACCTAGTCGGCGCCCGTCTGCCTCCATGTTCCCCGGTTGAAGGCGTTCAGACTGGAAACTTGCAGAGGCCGATGCGTGCGCGCCCGTGACCATCGATCGGGAGTTCTCTATAACTGCTGTCTGCTTCATTCGCGGGCGACCGATAGCTGATGATCCTGAGTGGATGAGTGGTGCCTCCGGGCGCCCAAATCAAGAGCACACCCCCAGCGTCTCGGCTCGGACTCCGGACAGCAATGCTCCGGTGACCGAGCCGGACGACCGAGATGGCAGCAAATGCCCTTTAACTCCGAGTATAGGCAGGCAGATGCCTAGACTTGCGATAGGCCGTGGCAACACGCCTAACACACCGACCTAGTACAAAGCAATGCCTGACGGTGGTTCTGGCTAGGTCGGGGAAGACAGGAGGTTTTAGTGGGTCCCACCCAGAGTAATTGTAAAATCTCTGGCGTGAATCCCACACTATAAGCGTCTGTCTGCTCGGGCGCTTTTGTTTGGTCGGCAAATTTCCTCCTTATGAAAAAAAAAAAAAAAAAAAAAAAAAAAAAAAAGGTTAGGTTAGGTTAGGTTAGGTTAGGTTAGGTTAGGTTAGGTTAGGTTAGGTTAGGTTAGGTTAGGTTAGGTTAGGTTAGGTTAGGTTAGGTTAGGTTAGGTTAGGTTAGGTTAGGTTAGGTTAGGTTCTCTCGGGGGAGCCTGTCCCCTAGAGAGCGCGTCCCCAGGTGGCGGATAGGGGAATGCTCGTCAGTGACTATGTTGCTGGAGGGTAGGAGTGAAATAAAATAGCTCCCGCGGACCAACAGGCTGGAGGGGAAGACAACGGGGTGGTCTTCTCCTCCAACAACACGGAAGAATGCTCACATCCGCAGTCGTCGTCGCTCACAAGTGTTGCACCTGCATCGGTGGTTCTCGATGGCGACCGTCGGCCTCCATGTTTGCCGGTTGAAGTCGTACCAACCGGAAACTTGTAGAGGCCGATGTTGACGCCCGTGACCATCGATCGGGAGTTCTTTTATAACTGCTGTCTGCTTCATTTGTGGGTGACCGATTGTTGATGATCCTGAGCAAGAGTGGTGCCTCCGTGCACTGCTCCCTCCCAACAAAGAAGAACACTCACATCCGCAGTCGCCGTTGCTCGCGAATGTTGCACCTGCATCGGTGGATCTAGTCGGCGCCCGTCGGCCTCCATGTTCCCCGGTTGAAGGCGTACAGACTGGAAACTTGCAGACGCCGATGCGTGCGCGCCCGTGACCATCGATCGGGAGTTCTCTACAACTGCTATCTGCTTCATTCGTGGGCGACCGATTGCTGATGATCCTGAGTGGATGAGTGGTGCCTCCGGACGCTTAACCAGGAGCACACCCCCAGCGTCTCGGCCCGGACTTCGAACAGCAATGCTTCGGTGATCGGGTCAGACGACCGAGAGATGGCAGAGAATGCCCACCAATTCGGAGTATAGGCAGGCAGATGCCTAAACTTGCGAGAGGCCGTGGCAACACGCCTAACATACCGACCTAGTACAAAGCAATGCCTGACGGTGGTTCTGGCTAGGTCGGGGAACACAGGAGGTTTTAGTGGGTCCCACCCAGAGAAATTGTAAAATCTCTGGCGTGAATCCCACACTATAAGCGTCTGTCTGCTCGGGCGCTTTTGTTTGGTCGGCAAATTTCCTCCTTAGGGAAAAAAAAAAAAAAAAAAAAAAAAAAAAAAAAAAAAAAGGTTAGGTTAGGTTAGGTTAGGTTAGGTTAGGTTAGGTTAGGTTAGGTTAGGTTAGGTTAGGTTAGGTTAGGTTAGGTTAGGTTAGGTTAGGTTAGGTTAGGTTAGGTTAGGTTAGGTTAGGTTAGGTTAGGTTAGGTTAGGTTAGGTTAGGTTAGGTTAGGTTAGGTTAGGTTAGGTTAGGTTAGGTTAGGTTAGGTTAGGTTAGGTTAGGTTAGGTTAGGTACTCTCGGGGGAGCCTGTCCCCTAGAGAGCGCGTCCCCAGGTGGCGGATAGGGGAATGCTCGTCAGTGACTATGTTGCTGGAGGGTAGGAGTGAAATAAAATAGCTCCCGCGGACCAACAGGCTGGAGGGGAAGACAACGGGGTGGTCTTCTCCTCCAACAACACGGAAGAATGCTCACATCCGCAGTCGTCGTCGCTCACAAGTGTTGCACCTGCATCGGTGGTTCTCGATGGCGACCGTCGGCCTCCATGTTTGCCGGTTGAAGTCGTACCAACCGGAAACTTGTAGAGGCCGATGTTGACGCCCGTGACCATCGATCGGGAGTTCTTTTATAACTGCTGTCTGCTTCATTTGTGGGTGACCGATTGTTGATGATCCTGAGCAAGAGTGGTGCCTCCGTGCACTGCTCTCTCCCAACATAGAAGAACACTCACATCCGCAGTCGCCGTTGTTCGCGAATGTTGCACCTGCATCGGTGGATCTAGTCGGCGCCCGTCTGCCTCCATGTTCCCCGGTTGAAGGCGTTCAGACTGGAAACTTGCAGAGGCCGATGCGTGCGCGCCCGTGACCATCGATCGGGAGTTCTCTATAACTGCTGTCTGCTTCATTCGCGGGCGACCGATAGCTGATGATCCTGAGTGGATGAGTGGTGCCTCCGGGCGCCCAAATCAAGAGCACACCCCCAGCGTCTCGGCTCGGACTCCGGACAGCAATGCTCCGGTGACCGAGCCGGACGACCGAGATGGCAGCAAATGCCCTTAACTCCGAGTATAGGCAGGCAGATGCCTAGACTTGCGATAGGCCGTGGCAACACGCCTAACATACCGACCTAGTACAAAGCAATGCCTGACGGTGGTTCTGGCTAGGTCGGGGAAGACAGGAGGTTTTAGTGGGTCCCACCCAGAGTAATTGTAAAATCTCTGGCGTGAATCCCACACTATAAGCGTCTGTCTGCTCGGGCGCTTTTGTTTGGTCGGCAAATTTCCTCCTTATGAAAAAAAAAAAAAAGAAAAAAAAAAAAAAAAAAAAAAAAAAAAAAAAAAAAAAAAAAAAAGGTTAGGTTAGGTTAGGTTAGGTTAGGTTAGGTTAGGTTAGGTTAGGTTAGGTTAGGTTAGGTTAGGTTAGGTTAGGTTAGGTTAGGTTAGGTTAGGTTAGGTTAGGTTAGGTTAGGTTAGGTTAGGTTAGGTTAGGTTAGGTTAGGTTAGGTTAGGTTAGGTTAGGTTAGGTTAGGTTAGGTTAGGTTAGGTTAGGTTAGGTTAGGTTAGGTTAGGTTAGGTTAGGTTAGGTTAGGTTAGGTTAGGTTAGGTTAGGTTAGGTTAGGTTAGGTTAGGTTAGGTTAGGTTAGGTTAGGTTAGGTTAGGTTAGGTTAGGTTAGGTTAGGTTAGGTTAGGTTAGGTTAGGTTAGGTTAGGTTAGGTTAGGTTAGGTTAGGTTAGGTTAGGTTAGGTTAGGTTAGGTTAGGTTAGGTTAGGTTAGGTTAGGTTAGGTTAGGTTAGGTTAGGTTAGGTTAGGTTAGGTTAGGTTAGGTTAGGTTAGGTTAGGTTAGGTTAGGTTCTCTCGGGGGAGCCTGTCCCCTAGAGAGCGCGTCCCCAGGTGGCGGATAGGGGAATGCTCGTCAGCGACTCTGTTGCTGGAGGGTAGGAGTGAAATAAAATAGCTCCCGCGGACCAACAGGCTGGAGGGGAAGACAACGGGGTGGTCTTCTCCTCCAACAACACGGAAGAATGCTCACATCCGCAGTCGTCGTCGCTCACAAGTGTTGCACCTGCATCGGTGGTTTTCGATGGCGACCGTCGGCCTCCATGTTCCCCGGTTGAAGTCGTACCAACCGGAAACTTGTAGAGGCCGATGTTGACGCCCGTGACCATCGATCGGGAGTTCTTCATAACTGCTGTCTGCTTCATTTGTGGGTGACCGATTGTTGATGATCCTGAGCAAGAATGGAGCCTCCGAGCACTGCTCCCTCCCAACAAAGAAGAACACTCACATCCGCAGTCGCCGTTGCTCGCGAATGTTGCACCTGCATCGGTGGATCTAGTCGGCGCCCGTCGGCCTCCATGTTCCCCGGTTGAAGGCGTACAGACTGGAAACTTGCAGACGCCGATGCGTGCGCGCCCGTGACCATCGATCGGGAGTTCTCTACAACTGCTATCTGCTTCATTCGTGGGCGACCGATTGCTGATGATCCTGAGTGGATGAGTGGTGCCTCCGGACGCTTAACCAGGAGCACACCCCCAGCGTCTCGGCCCGGACTTCGAACAGCAATGCTTCGGTGATCGGGTCAGACGACCGAGAGATGGCAGAGAATGCCCACCAATTCGGAGTATAGGCAGGCAGATGCCTAAACTTGCGAGAGGCCGTGGCAACACGCCTAACACACCGACCTAGTACAAAGCAATGCCTGACGGTGGTTCTGGCTAGGTCGGGGAAGACAGGAGGTTTTAGTGGGTCCCACCCAGAGTAATTGTAAAATCTCTGGCGTGAATCCCACACTATAAGCGTCTGTCTGCTCGGGCGCTTTTGTTTGGTCGGCAAATTTCCTCCTTATGAAAAAAAAAAAAAAAAAAAAAAAAAAAAAAAAAAAAAAAAAAAAAAAAAAAAAAAAAAAAAAGGTTAGGTTAGGTTAGGTTAGGTTAGGTTAGGTTAGGTTAGGTTAGGTTAGGTTAGGTTAGGTTAGGTTAGGTTAGGTTAGGTTAGGTTAGGTTAGGTTAGGTTAGGTTAGGTTAGGTTAGGTTAGGTTAGGTTAGGTTAGGTTAGGTTAGGTTAGGTTAGGTTAGGTTAGGTTAGGTTAGGTTAGGTTAGGTTAGGTTAGGTTAGGTTAGGTTAGGTTAGGTTAGGTTAGGTTAGGTTAGGTTAGGTTAGGTTAGGTTAGGTTAGGTTAGGTTAGGTTAGGTTAGGTTAGGTTAGGTTAGGTTAGGTTAGGTTAGGTTAGGTTAGGTTAGGTTAGGTTAGGTTAGGTTAGGTTAGGTTAGGTTAGGTTAGGTTAGGTTAGGTTAGGTTAGGTTAGGTTAGGTTAGGTTAGGTTAGGTTAGGTTAGGTTAGGTTAGGTTAGGTTAGGTTAGGTTAGGTTAGGTTAGGTTAGGTTAGGTTAGGTTAGGTTAGGTTAGGTTAGGTTAGGTTAGGTTAGGTTAGGTTAGGTTAGGTTAGGTTAGGTTAGGTTAGGTTAGGTTAGGTTAGGTTAGGTTAGGTTAGGTTAGGTTAGGTTAGGTTAGGTTAGGTTCTCTCGGGGGAGCCTGTCCCCTAGAGAGCGCGTCCTCAGGTGGCGGATAGGGGAATGCTCGTCAGTGACTATGTTGCTGGAGGGTAGGAGTGAAATAAAATAGCTCCCGCGGACCAACAGGCTGGAGGGGAAGACAACGGGGTGGTCTTCTCCTCCAACAACACGGAAGAATGCTCACATCCGCAGTCGTCGTCGCTCACAAGTGTTGCACCTGCATCGGTGGTTCTCGATGGCGACCGTCGGCCTCCATGTTTGCCGGTTGAAGTCGTACCAACCGGAAACTTGTAGAGGCCGATGTTGACGCCCGTGACCATCGATCGGGAGTTCTTTTATAACTGCTGTCTGCTTCATTTGTGGGTGACCGATTGTTGATGATCCTGAGCAAGAGTGGTGCCTCCGTGCACTGCTCTCTCCCAACATAGAAGAACACTCACATCCGCAGTCGCCGTTGCTCGCGAATGTTGCACCTGCATCGGTGGATCTAGTCGGCGCCCGTCTGCCTCCATGTTCCCCGGTTGAAGGCGTTCAGACTGGAAACTTGCAGAGGCCGATGCGTGCGCGCCCGTGACCATCGATCGGGAGTTCTCTATAACTGCTGTCTGCTTCATTCGCGGGCGACCGATAGCTGATGATCCTGAGTGGATGAGTGGTGCCTCCGGGCGCCCAAATCAAGAGCACACCCCCAGCGTCTCGGCTCGGACTCCGGACAGCAATGCTCCGGTGACCGAGCCGGACGACCGAGATGGCAGCAAATGCCCTTTAACTCCGAGTATAGGCAGGCAGATGCCTAGACTTGCGATAGGCCGTGGCAACACGCCTAACATACCGACCTAGTACAAAGCAATGCCTGACGGTGGTTCTGGCTAGGTCGGGGAACACAGGAGGTTTTAGTGGGTCCCACCCAGAGTAATTGTAAAATCTCTGGCGTGAATCCCACACTATAAGCGTCTGTCTGCTCGGGCGCTTTTGTTTGGTCGGCAAATTCCCTCCTTAGGAAAAAAAAAAAAAAAAAAAAAAAAAAAAAAAAAAAAAGGTTAGGTTAGGTTAGGTTAGGTTAGGTTAGGTTAGGTTAGGTTAGGTTAGGTTAGGTTAGGTTAGGTTAGGTTAGGTTAGGTTAGGTTAGGTTAGGTTAGGTTAGGTTAGGTTAGGTTAGGTTAGGTTAGGTTAGGTTAGGTTAGGTTAGGTTAGGTTAGGTTAGGTTAGGTTAGGTTAGGTTAGGTTAGGTTAGGTTAGGTTAGGTTAGGTTAGGTTAGGTTAGGTTAGGTTAGGTTAGGTTAGGTTAGGTTAGGTTAGGTTAGGTTAGGTTAGGTTAGGTTAGGTTAGGTTAGGTTAGGTTAGGTTAGGTTAGGTTAGGTTAGGTTAGGTTAGGTTAGGTTAGGTTAGGTTAGGTTAGGTTAGGTTAGTTAGGTTAGGTTAGGTTAGGTTAGGTTAGGTTAGGTTAGGTTAGGTTAGGTTAGGTTAGGTTAGGTTAGGTTAGGTTAGGTTAGGTTAGGTTAGGTTAGGTTAGGTTAGGTTAGGTTAGGTTAGGTTAGGTTAGGTTAGGTTAGGTTAGGTTAGGTTAGGTTAGGTTAGGTTAGGTTAGGTTAGGTTAGGTTAGGTTAGGTTAGGTTAGGTTAGGTTAGGTTAGGTTAGGTTAGGTTAGGTTAGGTTAGGTTAGGTTAGGTTAGGTTAGGTTAGGTTAGGTTAGGTTAGGTTAGGTTAGGTTAGGTTAGGTTAGGTTAGGTTAGGTTAGGTTAGGTTAGGTTAGGTTAGGTTAGGTTAGGTTAGGTTAGGTTAGGTTAGGTTAGGTTAGGTTAGGTTAGGTTAGGTTAGGTTAGGTTAGGTTAGGTTAGGTTAGGTTAGGTTAGGTTAGGTTAGGTTAGGTTAGGTTAGGTTAGGTTAGGTTAGGTTAGGTTAGGTTAGGTTAGGTTAGGTTAGGTTAGGTTAGGTTAGGTTAGGTTAGGTTAGGTTAGGTTAGGTTAGGTTAGGTTAGGTTAGGTTAGGTTAGGTTAGGTTAGGTTAGGTTAGGTTAGGTTAGGTTAGGTTAGGTTAGGTTAGGTTAGGTTAGGTTAGGTTAGGTTAGGTTAGGTTAGGTTAGGTTAGGTTAGGTTAGGTTAGGTTAGGTTAGGTTAGGTTAGGTTAGGTTAGGTTAGGTTAGGTTAGGTTAGGTTAGGTTAGGTTAGGTTAGGTTAGGTTAGGTTAGGTTAGTTAGGTTAGGTTAGGTTAGGTTAGGTTAGGTTAGGTTAGGTTAGGTTAGGTTAGGTTAGGTTAGGTTAGGTTAGGTTAGGTTAGGTTAGGTTAGGTTAGGTTAGGTTAGGTTAGGTTAGGTTAGGTTAGGTTAGGTTAGGTTAGGTTAGGTTAGGTTAGGTTAGGTTAGGTTAGGTTAGGTTA